>OX451737.1:42483209-42648700 GCA_948472305.1 Vicia faba | reverse complement strand
TGTTTTTTCAGTTATTTGAATGATTTTGTTAAAATTAATGTGTTATAACCACCACTATCTTTAGGAAGCATTATGAGAAAATTGTAACCATCATATTATAATGATTGTCTTTATTTAGATTTATGGTAGAGTTGTATCATTAAAATTGAGAGAACCAAAGAGTCCTCATCTTGATTAGCAACCTATTTGTATTCTCTATCAGTTTTGTTCAAGCCTATATAAAGGCTTTGTAATGTTAAGATTAATAGTAAGAAGTGTTTGGTGAATTAAAAAAAGCAGAATTTTCAATGGTCATCCACTAGTAGAAGTATAGTACAAAAAGTGACGAAAAGTAGTTTTCTCTGCAGAATCCTGCAACACTATAATTTTTCACATACCACCTCTAGAATACCGCCAACAGAGTGATATCAGAGCTGCAGATCCTTGCAGCTGCAGCAAAAATAACAACAGTTATGGCTTCCACAAACAACCCTTCTGTAACTTACAACAATGTCAAAGTTCCTATATTTGAAGGAGAGAACTATGATTTTTGGACTGTTAAAATGGAGACTCTATTCACATCTTTGGATGTTCTAGAGTATGTCAAAAACGGATATGAAGAACCGGCGGTGACAGAGACTGTGTTGTACCCCAAAATTTGCCCTCCCATATTCTTCAAAGTTTTGACAAGCATCATTTCAATTTGCTCAAGTCTACTCAAGGGTTGCACAGTTCAAACACCCTCCTAAGCCAGTCAAATTAGGATTTTGGTTCTTGCAAGGAAGTTGAGGTTTTCAAGGGCTCAATCAAGTCCCATATGCTCATATACATTGTCAAGCATCCACATGCCAAGTTTCAAGGCTCACAGCATCAAGTTGCACAGTCAAAAGCCCTAATTGCTTCACAATCAACTGTAGGGGTAAATGGTCATTTGGCAGTCAAAAGTCAAAATTTTTGGTCAACATCTCATTTTGAAGCCACAATCATCATTTGGTCAAATCTTGACCATGATTTCACAAGAATGACTTAAAAATCATCAAGATGCAAAAGTTTCTATTTTTGGACAGCTGAAAAAGTCAACTGTAACTTGACCAAGGCATCACTTTTTCATGGTTCATCAGAAAAATCCCATCCAATGCTCATTTTAAGGGGAGGACATTTCCTACAACTCATCTTCACATTCCAAGTCCAAGAAATGCTCTCACAAAAAGTTATCAATTTCAACATTATAGGTCATTTTCAAAAGTCAACAAAAAGGCATTTTAAGTCAAAGGACCATAACTTGAGATTGGTAAATCAAAATGACTTGGGACCAAAGGAGTTGGTTAGAGGACTTCAAGACCTTTCCAAAATGTCCAAGAACATGTTCAATGATCAAAATTGAGCAAGATATGCATTGGAGAAGTTGGGAAATTTTTGTGAAATGGCAAAAGTCAACTATCCTTGAAACTTCATTTTTGACAAAAGGGGCCCACTTTTTTCCACTTGGTTCAGCCTTGTCATGCCACCCACGTGTCCCATGATCAATTTCAAGATTAAACATTAATTTTTCTATTTTTATTTAATTTTATTTGATTTAATTCATTTTAAATCCATACAATTCAAATAAAATCAAAAAAAAATTAATTCAATGACATCTTTTGATTTGATTAGCCTTCATGAAGCATAATACACCTACCAAATTCGTGCCAAGCTGAATTAAGCATGAAAATTCAAATTTTGAACAAAATTGGAAAATGCTTTAATGGTGGTTATAAAGAAATCTCAAAACATCATTGCACAAGGTTAAGGCTCTTAATATTGACTGATTCTCATTCATACACATATATGCAAGCCTCTCCAACAGAAAGCATGACCTAGAAACCTCTGAAACGGCCTAACAAAATTCCAAAAGTTCAAGAAAATTGGCAAACTGAATTCTCACTTGCAGGATAATTCACACCCTTTTCTTTGTTCCATCATGTTACTGACATTGCCAGGAACCTATTGCCATCAAGAACAAGCCCTAGCACTCAAGGAAACGGCCAAACAGAACCACGGTTTGAACAAACTTTTCCATAATCAAAATTCAATTTTTGTGCATCATTGACATGTTTTGATTATTGATTTGCATTACTAACATCATCCTGAAGCTTTTGGTATGGATTAATTATGTTGAAACATCTTGAATCGAAAACTACCATGGACGAATGCTAGGGTTTCAGAGCTTTCATATTAGGGCTTTTCTCATACTATAAAATTAGACCTCAAGACATATATGGTTAAACTCGTCAGGACAAGACGAATTCATTGATACCATCGCGCCTTTTTTATGTTATCTGTAACTCTAATCGCTATTCTTGGCAGTTTTGGTTTGTGGGGGTTAAAAACACCCGCTATCTTGTTTTTGTTTTGCAGATAAATGAAGACGATGATGAGGTGTCCATGTATGGCTGGTTGATTCAAATAGGCGCGCGCTTTTCCTTTGGTCCAGCATATAATGTGTTCATTTTATATAATATTTAGTCCTCATTATGCTTACAAACGCGCATGAGTGGTCTAGTGGTACAGGTGTTGGCTGTGAATCACTGGGGCCTGGGTTCGATTCCCAGGTCCCCTCAAAATCCCATATTATTTTTTCTTACGTACTTGTGTGCAGGCTTCAAAGAAGGCTTATCATGCGCCTCACAAATCCAAAGCGCCAGGTGGCTACAGGCATGCATCCAAAGGCCAGGAAGTGATCCTCAACATGCACTCAGTCAACCAACAAACACTTGATCCAAGGAGTCAACGTGGCTGGATGAGTAATGGGCCTCAGATTCCAATTTTCACCTCCATATTGGGCCCAGACCCCCTCCCTTGGTTTATTCTTTTTCTTTTCCTTTTTATATTTTCTAATTTAGTTATTAACCTTTTTTTTAATTATTATTATTACCACCAAAATTAATTATTTAACCCTTTCACAATAAAAAAATCAAAAAAAGGAACTAATATTATTATTATTATTAATTTCATTTTATTTTTGTAAATAAATACTAATAAATTGAATTAGTTTTAATTAGGCAACTTTAACCTTTTTTTCTTAATAACTAAAATAAATTTAGAATTAGGTTTTTATTAACTTTTAATTTCTTTTACTTTTATTTTTTTTCATAAAAATATATATAAAAAAAAACACAAAAAACATTTTTTAATTAATTAATTAATTAGTTATTTTAATTTCATTTAATCACCAAAAAAAGGACAAAATTCAATTCTTATTCAAAAAAGGGTCAAAACCCTTAGGACGTTCCCGATTCAATTCTTTCGCACGTATTTATTTATTCTGATTATATTGATGTATCTGTACAGAGGATGTAATAGTAATTAGGATTTTATTGCTTTCTTTAATTTTCTGCGTTTACTTTTCAAAAACGGGTTTTTGTTTTTGGCGATGTATAGACCCGCGCCTTGTAATAATTAGATTTACATTTTCGCAATTTATTTTCCGCACTCCTAACTGTTAACAATGCATGAAAGAATGTATGTAAATAAAATCAATCCGTAGCTCACGAATAACATGTACAAAGAAAATTAACTGAAAAATAACACACAAAGCACATGCCACTCCTAGGGTACTCCTCACTGGTTGTCTCGAACGTGGTCATCAAGTATAGGGTGTCTTAGAGGTCGCCCTTCTGTCCAAAAGATCCAGTTGCCTCGAAACGGTTGCCTCGGATACAAAGGATCTAGGACATGAGGGTTACTTCTAAGGTGTCCTACCATTGCTTCGGTGACCACACATGTCCCTTAATCGAATTGACCCGAATACCTCTAACGACGGTGCTACCTACCTCTCAATGGTGGGATAGCACTATCTAAAGGACTCTTACACAGCCTAATTCCTTAGAGTAGGTAGATCTCATGGGTACTTGCTCTTTTCAAACAAATAAAACAACTTTTCACACCTCACACTTTCTAAAAAGTTTTCAAACAAATTTTTCATACACTCTTGAGGACTGATACAAGAGTTACTTAGAAATTTTTCAAACGAAACTTTTTCAAAATCCACACACACTTGAAAAGCAAACAAATTTTTTGAAAACATAAGAGCAAGTACCTAAGAGCCCATGGATAACCATGGATAGAAAGGGTGCTAACACCTTCCCTTTCTATAAATCTACCTCCCGAACCGAGAAACATTCTCGAATAAGGAATTTTGCTGTGCTTTTGTCCTTTCCATGTTGGAGAACATAAAAGACGGTGGCGACTCTTACTTACCGCGACATTTCGCGAAACCAGCTAAAAAACAGTCAGTTCTATTTCCACCGATCACAGAACTAGCGACTCTGTTGGGGACATAAAAGTGAGGTGTACCTTAGGATTAGATCATACTTATGTTTTCAATTGCTTTGCTTTGATTGCTTTATATTTGTGGGCTTTGCATCGGAGTTTCATAGATCCTAACCCAGATCTGGGGATACCCTTTTAGGTAGCATAAGCTGTGAGGGACCTGTTCGGCGTAGACCGACACGGGTGAAGCAGTGGCTACGTTGGTGTGGCACCTTGGTCTGTACCGATATCCCTTTCGTTGCAACGAGGAGAATATGGGTCTTCTTAGGAGTCATTAAACACCAACCGACCTTAGAACCCTAATGTGACCCAACTTGGCCATAGAACAGTAGCAGTATGCTACACCCATTGAGGCTAAACTCTCGCGATGGTTCTGGCCGCAAGAAAAGATTGCGACGCTGGAGTTATGACCGATTGAGGGTAGTCAGTGATATTGGGATCCTCTAGAACCCGGTTACTTTTGATAGGACAGGTCTTAACCAACGAAACTGAAAGAGGGTAGTACCTGAACTTCATGCTGGCCTAAACTCTAAGGGCTGTCTGGTGTGACTTGTGTGCCTTATCATGTTTGCCTTTGTGAATACTTGTGGTGTGCTTTACCATAACATCATACCATCATACCATTGCATGCATCCTGCATAAGAACTGGCCTATTTCAAAGACAAGAGGGTTTCACCTTTGCTCTGTTTTGTAGGACATCATGATGCCTATGCGAAGGAACACTATCCGGCTGAACTTTGTTCACCCACCTGATTTGCTTAAAGAGTTGGTTGGCAGAATTCCAAACACTGCTTCCTTCATCCAGAGGCATGGTTCTCTTCTCGGTTTAGTCACTTCAAAGTGGGACCAACAACTGATGAGTGTCTTGACCCAGTTTTATGATCCCTTGTACAATTGCTTCACCTTTCAAGACTTCCAGCTGGTCCCTACCCTGGAAGAATTCTCTGATTTGCTTGGTATCCCTATCTTGGATCAGACCCCATTCACTGGTTGGGAAAAGACTCTTAGGATTGAGGAGATTGCTGCAGCCCTTCCCTTGACCAACAAGGAGGTAATGGACAACTGGGTGACTAGAAGTGGAGTTAAGGGCTTCTTGGCTAAGTTTCTGATTGGTAAAGCTAATAGTTTCTGGAATGACTTAGACTTCAGGGCGTACGAGGACATTCTGGCTCTCTTAATCTATGGTCTAGTATTGTTTCCAAATCCTGATAACTTTGTCAATATCAATGCCATAAAGATCTTCATGTCTCGGAACCCTGTACCCACTCTCTTGGGTGATATCCTGCAACAACTCTATGCTCGTACTTCCCGAAGACGATGAACCCTGTGGTGTTGTACTCCTTTGTTAGTGAGGTGGTTTATTTCACACCTCCCCAAGTTCGTGCTGAAGAACCAAGAAGGAAGAGGCTGGGCTCATAGGTTAATGTCTCTCACTGATAATGACATCATTTGGACTCTCAGAGGTTTAGATGAGGTGGCTGTTATTGATCGTTGTGGAGAGTATCCTAATGTTCCATTGATCGGTACCCAGGGAGGAATCTCTTATAATCCATGTTTAGCTCTCCGTCAATTTGGAAGAGCCAGAAGAGCAGGGCCTCATGAGATGTTGGTACCTCACATCAGTTTTGAGTTTCAGGTAGATAGTGACGAACTGCGCCGTAGATTCATCAAAGCTTGGGACGGAATTCACAAAGCTGACCCACATGAGTTGGGACCGAAGACTTCTCTACCAATGGAACCCTATTACAGATGGGTCCGCATCCGTGCTCAGAAGTTAGGTATGCCATATGAAGCTGTCAGGCATATCATTCTTGAAATTCCTGATGGAGACGGGGTTCCTCCAACCATACTCCCTCCTCAGATACCCACTGATGTTGATACACTAAAGAGGTCTTGGGCGAAACTACAGGAAGAGCGGGATTATTATCGGGAAAAGTTCAACGAACAGGAACAGAAGATCCAGAAGCTGACCAAGCAATTGGAGAACGAGCGGATCATGAATGACTATATCCGTACTGAGAAGAGGAGGCCATGGGAGCACTGATGGGCTTTGGACGTTTCCTTTACAGCTTTTATTTCCTTTTCAGTATTTTCATTCCTGTAACGCCTAAGGGCAATTTGTTGAACAATTTAAATTCCAAAGTTTAAATCTAATAAAGTGTGTTCCTTTTGTCTACAAAGTTGATTCCCGATTGTCTTTGAAAACATAATTCATACGCATTTCATTCATCATATGCATCACAGGTACCCTTTTCTATTGGTTGCTTAATCTTCTTCGCTGTTTATTTCAGCACTCAATCATCATGAATCCTGAATCAACTACTGAACAAGCTATCAAGGCCCTCCAGGCCCAGAACGCTCAGTTTCAAGAGATGGTCATGAACTTGGCCCAGGGACAACATGAGTTGAAGGCTTTGCTACTGAAGAAGAAGAAGAAGAAGAGGACTGTGATGTTCAACACTGGACGCAGACTCGGGAATGCACTGCAGAATGAAGCTGAGAGGACTACTCCGTCTGTTGGGGAAGGCAGTCACCAAGGGAGAGAGGTTCCTAGTCCTGTGGTCTCTGACACAGAGACAGATTTCAATGATGAGCAGTACCCTCCTGCTGAGGATAGGTACAAACAGCTGGAGGACCGGCTAAATGCTATGGAGATTCAACGCGTGCCTGGGTTGGATTTTGGAGACTTGGGGTTATCTTCTGGGGTGGTGATCCTACACAAGTTCAAGGCGCCGGCCTTTGTGAAGTACGATGGGGCTTCCTGTCCTAAAATGCACCTCCGCTCTTATGTAAGGAAGATCCAGCCTTACACTGCAGACAAGAACTTATGGATCCATTTCTTCCAGGAGAGTCTTTCAGGGACTCATCTCGAATGGTTCTATCAGCTGGATGGAAACAACATTCGTAACTGGGAGGACTTGGCTACTGCTTTTTATAAGCAGTATCAGTATAATTCCGACCTCGCTCCCACGTATACCCAACTCCAGGGTATGTCACTGGGAACGGGTGAAGGTTTTAAAGAGTACGCACAGAAATGGAGAGACCTGGCTGGCAGGGTGCAGCCACCGTTGACTGATCGTGAACTCGTGGACATGTTCTTGGGGACCCTGTCTGGTCCATTTTTCAACCTGATTGGTAATTCCTCTGCTGGGTTTACAGACCTGATCCTGACTGGTGAGAGGATCGAAGCTGGTATCAAATTGGGGAAGATACAGAAAGGTGCCTCCTCAAGCTCTGAAAAGAAGCCCTTCAGGAAAGAAGCTAGTGATGTGTATGGTCCCAGAAGACAGAATAAACCAGAACGCCGCCAAGCCGTCAACGCGGTGGTAATTTCTAAGCCTGCTACTGCTCCTCAGCAGTACAACCAGCCAAGGGTTGAGAGGCCCAAAAGACAGTATACTCGGCTTAGCATGACTCTCTCTCAGATCCTTCCGCAACTGCTGTCAACAAGCCTGGTAACTGTCAAGGAAGCTCCGAAGGTGGTAAACACATCATCTCCGAAGTACAACCCCAACGCCCGTTGCGCTTATCACTCGGATAGCCCGGGGCATAACACAGATGATTGTTGGGCTCTGAGGAATAAGGTTCAAGACCTTATTGATGCTAAAGAGGTTCAGTTCGAGGCGCCTGAGAGGCCTAATGTGGTGACAGCTCCCATGCCCAATCATGGGGTAAATGCTATCAGGATGGATGATGAAGTGGAAGAATCCGAATTCGACAGCTGGATCTACCCAACGACTGAAGATGGACCAAGCAACTGGACTACCAAAGACTCCATACCTGTTACTTTTGTCACTCAGTAATGAACTCCTTTGTTTTGAAGTTGTAACAAACAATAATTTGAAACTTTATGGCCCGGTGTCTTACCCGGGGCACCGTGGTTTCATTTGTGAGGGCTTTTGTGTGTCACTTCCATATATCATTAATAAAAGCATTGGACGTTTTTACATTTCAAATCTTGCGCTCCCTTTCTTTCTTTATATATTGCAAAACAGCTATATTTACACACACTCACTTATACATGTTCCAATCCACGATGGATCTCACTGGTAACGACTCTGCTACTGCCAGTTATGACTTCGAAAATCCGATCAACTTAGCCGAAGACGAAGGTGAAGATGATTGTGAAGTGCCTGGTGAGCTTGCAAGACTGTTACTCCAGGAAGAGAGGGCCATTCAGCCACATGAAGAGCCAGTGGAAACGGTAAATCTGGGTACTGAGACAGACAGAAATGAAGTCAAGATTGGTGCCAACCTGGAGTCTAGTGTGAAACAACGGTTGATCCAGATGCTGTATGACTATATGGAAATATTTGCCTTGTCTTACGAAGACATGCCTGGTTTGGATACTGACATTGTGGTTCATCACCTGCCTACCAAGGAAGACTGCCCTCCGGTTAAACAGAAGGTTCATCGTATGCGTCCAGAGATGTCTGAGAAAATCAAAGCTGAGGTTATGAAACAATTTGACGCCGGTTTTCTAGCAGTGACTTCTTACCCTCAGTGGGTCGCCAACGTGGTTCCAGTGCCGAAGAAAGATGGTAAGGTCCGGATGTGTGTTGACTACAGGGATTTGAATAGGGCCAGCCCTAAGGATGACTTCCCTCTGCCTCACATTGACGTCCTGGTTGACAACACTGCTCAGCATAAGGTATTCTCCTTCATGGACGGGTTCTCCTGTTATAACCAAATCAAGATGGCTCATGAAGACATGGAGAAGACCACTTTTGTTACTCAGTGGGGCACCTTTTGCTACAAGGTCATGCCTTTTGGGTTGAAAAATGCTGGGGCAACTTACCAACGTGCCATGGTTGCTTTATTTCATGACATGATCCATCATGAGATAGAAGTATACGTCGACAATATGATTGCAAGGTCCCAAACTGAGGAGGAACACCTTGACCATCTACAGAAGCTGTTTGACCGTCTGAAGTTGTACAAGCTGAGGTTGAACCCAAACAAGTGCACTTTCGGGGTGAGATGTGGAAAATTGCTAGGCTTCGTCGTAAGCGACAAAGGTATTCAAGTGGACCCTGCCAAGGTGAAAGCTATACAAGAGATGCCAGCTCCCAAGACAGAGAAAGAAGTCAGAGGCTTTCTAGGACGGCTGAACTACATCGCCCGGTTCATCTCGCATCTAACTGCTACCTGTGAACCAATCTTCAAGCTGCTGAAGAAAGATCAAGTAGTACGTTGGAACGATGAATGTCAGGCTTCTTTCGACAGAATCAAAGAGTATCTCCAAGAGCCACCCATTCTTATGCCACCGGTTGAAGGGAGACCTCTAATCTTATACTTGACAGTACTTGACAGCTCGATGGGGTGTGTGCTGGGGCACCATGACGAGTCTGGCCGAAAAGAGCACGCCATTTATTACCTTAGCAAAAAGTTTACCGACTGTGAGACCCGATACTCACTGCTCGAGAAAACTTGGTGCGCTTTGGTATGGGCTGCTCGCCGGCTGAGACAGCATATGTTGACTCACACTACTCTGTTGATCTCAAAAATGGATCCGATCAAGTACATATTCGAAAAGCCTGCTCTGTCCGAAAGAATAGCAAGATGGCAGATGATCTTGACAGAATACGACATCCAGTACACGACTCAAAAAGCAATCAAGGGAAGTGTAGTGGCAGACCATTTGGCACACCAGGCAGTGGATGACTACCAATCTATGAACTTTGAATTTCCAGACGAGAATATCATGGTAGTAACTGATTGTGAAGTACCTGGACCGGATGAAGGACCTGAGGAAGGATCCCGATGGTCTATGCACTTTGACGGAGCCTCAAACACTTTGGGTAACGGTATTGGCACTGTAATCATATCCCCTAAAGGCACTCATACTCCACTCACTGCCCGACTATGTTTCAACTGCACCAACAACATGGCGGAGTATGAAGCGTGCATCATGGGTCTTCAAGCTGCAATTGACTTAAGGATCAAGTTTCTGAGTGTCTTCGAAGATTCCGCTCTCGTGATCAATCAGATCAAAGGCGAGTGGGATACGAAACACCCAAACCTTATTCCTTACAAAGAGTATGTTTTGACGTTGATCCCCCATTTAATAGAGATAACTTTTTAACACTTCCCAAGAGAGGAGAATCAGTTGGCGGACGCGTTAGCTACGATGTCTTCTATGTTCAAAGTCAAATGGGACAACGAGGCTCCCCAGATCATTATCTGGAAATTGGATGAACCTGCACATTACTGCGATCTTGAGGCTGAAGAGGTAACTGAAAAACCTTGGTATCATGAAGTGAAGAGGTACCTTGAAGCCAAGAATACCCTGAGGGGGCATCTGACAACAACAAGAAATTTCTGAGAAGGTTCGCGGCAAAGTTCTTCCCCAGCAATGGCATTCTCTACAAGCGAAACCATGATTCGACCTTACTGCGTTGTGTGGATAAGACTGAAGCAGGAAAGATCATGGCAGAACTACACGAAGGTACCTTTGGAACACATTCCAGCGGACATACCATGGCAAAGAAAATCCTTCGGGCAGGATATTTCTGGTCCACAATGGAAGCCGACTGTTACCAACATTCTCGGACATGTCACAAATGCCAGATATATGCTGATAAGGTGCACGTTCCTCCAGTATCTCTGAATGTCCTGACAGCACCTTGGCCTTTTGCAATGTGGGGCATTGATATGATCAGTGAGATCAGACCTATGGCATCCAACGGGCATCGTTTCATCCTGGTAGCGATTGATTACTTCACAAAGTGGGTTGAAGCATCTTCCTACGTTACGGTAACCAAGAACGTCGTGGCACGGTTCATTCGGCATAACCTAATCTGTCGATACGGCGTCCCGGAAAGGATCATTACGGACAACGGTACCAATCTTAACAACAAGATGATCGCTGAGCTCTGCGAGCAATTCAAGATACAGCACCACAACTCTTCTCCTTACCGGCCGAAGATGAATGGGGTTGTCGAAGCAGCTAATAAGAACATTAAGAAGATTGTGCAGAAGATGACAGTGACCTACAAAGATTGGCACGAGATGTTACCATTTGCTCTTCACGGGTACCGTACCTCAGCAAGGACGTCAACCGGGGCAACACCCTTTTCCTTGGTCTATGGCATGGAGGCAGTCTTGCCTATTGAAGTCCAGATACCCTCTCTCCGGATAATGAAGGATGCAGGTTTGAGCGAAGATGACTGGATCCAGACCCGACTTGATCAGCTGAATCTAATTGACGAAAAGAGACTCACCGCTATTTGTCATGGTCAAACGTACCAAAAACGGATGATCAGGGCATTTAACAAGAAAGTCAGACGACAAGAGTATCAAGTCGGAGACCTGGTAATCAAGCGCATCATTCTTCCCCAAAGTGATCCCAGGGGAAAATGGACCCCTACGTATGAAGGGCCATTTGTGGTTAAACATATATTCTCAGGAGGAGCTATGATTCTAACTACCACTGACGGTGACGACATTCCTCACCCCGCCAATGCAGACATAGTAAAAAGATACTACGCATGATAAAAGACCCGCTAGGTTGACACACCTAGGCAAAAATAAGGGCTTCCCGGCGAACCAAAAGGGTTCGGGAAAAAATAAGGGATGAAATGAAAAAAAATTGTACACCCGGCAAGTCGAAAATCTGAAAGGGCGGCTTGGGAAAAAATGGGTATCTCGGTGGACTGAAAACCCAAAAGGGCGGTCCAGGCAAAAGTTAGGGATTAAAGCGTAATACTATGTCTCATTGGATCACCTTGTATCCAGAATCCGGTATCAACTATCAGGTTCAGACGGCATCAATCAATCAGCTTCATCTTCAACTAAGCAGCCAAGCGATGAGACGCTCGAAGACATAAAGGCGATAGCAGAGTTGAAACCCAGTGGGATTTTTCACATAGCTATTTTGTTTTCCTTTTCAAAATTGTATAAACTCTATGTTGTTCGGCGGCGTTCTCTTACTAGGACGTCAGCCTCTTGTACATAAACGCCTATTTACAAGCAAATTCAAAAATCAATACAAATTCACTTTTTCGGACAAATTGCCAATTATTTTTTATTTTTCTGTTTTGTTTTGCAAAGAACGTCCAATGCTCATTTTTGATATATGCATTTGACACTAATTGCTAACTCATAAATACTTGCATGCGAAACAAAGGACTAATTACAGGTGACATCAGAAACAGGGACAATCGTCTAAGCGGTCTAGTTGCTCCGTCCACCAAGGTACCAAGGTAAGTTCGGCTGAAGAATATAACCAAGAGGCCTCCACTCCCCAGGAGTAAGACAAGGTTCAACAATACTCTCCCCCTAGCAGAGTTGGTCTCCTGACAGCCCCGAAAAGGCACAGTATCCCCAACAAGTCAGCAACGCTCTCCCCAAGCAGAGTTAGTCTACTGTCATCCTTAAGGAAGTTGGGTATCCTAGAAGATCTCAATATTCTCCAGCAGAGTATACATATGTTCCTAAGCAAGCATCCCCGGAAGTCTTAATATAATATTGTTCCCCGGCGAAATACCAGACATCCTAGTGGAGCCACTTCCCCAGTACAGTCTCAAAAAGTCTCCCCAGGAGAGTTGAATCAATCTCCCCAGTAGGAAGCTTATCCCCAGTAGATTCTGGAAGCTTATCACCTGCAGAGTACGAACGCGTCTCCCCGGCTCTATTCAAAGGTTATTCTCCACCAGAGCTTATAACTGGGTTATCCTTAGCTAATTACCACGGAAAGATCGTCCTCGGAGAAGTTCTTCCTACCCCCAGCGGAGTTCATCAAATTCCCCAACGAAGCTTATCAACGGAATCCCCAGCGGAGTTCTCATCAAAACCTCAGCGAAATATCTCTTCCCACAGAGTAATTCCCCACAGAGTATCTCTCCAACAAGTTTATTCCCCAACGGAGTCATCTTCTCCTACCGGTTTGTTCTTGCAATCATCATCCCCAATGGAAACGAAGAACTCTACTCTTCAACATCAGCCCAGGATTCAACTTCCCAGCATTCGTCAAGGATTTATTTTCCTGGATGAAAATACATTCATAAACATATCACATTTCATACATCCTGCTTACATACATGACAAAATACATACAACACAATCTCATTTCTCCCTGAGAACATCATGACATCATGCTTTTCATATATCATGACATTGCATACAACTGATGTTTTGCCTTTTCAGGAAAAAGGTCAATCCAAAGATAATTACTATCAACTATCGCAATTCCAGATTCGATTCCTGTATCTAGCCAGGGCATATCTGTGAGTATTTGATTCCAGATTTGATTCCTGTATCCAGCCAGGGCACGTCTGAAGAGTTTGAAGATTCAATTCCTGTATCCAGCCAGGGCATATCTATTGACGACTAATTCCAGATTCGATTCCTGTATCTAGCCAGGGAATGTCTGAAGAGTTTGAAGATTTGATTCCTGTATCCAGCCAGGGCATATCTGTTGACGACTAATTCCAGATTTGATTCCTGTATCCAGCCAGGGAACGTCTGAAGAGTTTGAAGATTCGATACATGTATCCAGCCAGGGCATATCTGTTGACGACTAATTCCAGATTCGATTCCTGTATCCAGCCAGGGCACGTCTGAAGAGTTTGAAGATTCGATTCCTGTATCCAGCCATGGCATATCTGTTGACGACTAATTCCAGATTCGATTCCTGTATCTAGCCAGGGCACGTCTGAAGAGTTTGAAGATTCGATTCCTGTATCCAGCCAGGGCATATCTGTTGACGACTAATTCCAGATTTGATTCCTGTATCCAGCCAGGGCACGTCTGAAGAGTTTGAAGATTCGATTCCTGTATCCAGCCAGGGCATATCTATTGACGACTAATTCCAGATTCGATTCCTGTATCCAGCCAGGGCACGTCTGAAGAGTTTAAAGATTCGATACCTGTATCCAGCCAGGGCATATCTGTTGACGACTAATTCCAGATTCGATTCTTGTATCCAGCCAGGGCACGTCTGAAGAGTTTGAAGATTCGATTCCTGTATCCAGCCAGGGCATATCTGTTGACGACTAATTCCATATTCGATTCCTGTATCCAGCCAGGGCACGTCTGAAGTGTTTGAAGATTCGATTCCTGTATCCAGCCAGGGCATATCTACATAAAGAGTTTGAAGATCAACCCCTGTAACAGGCCAGGTAATTATCTTTCTTTATCAAGTACGCAAGTTCTCGCTAAGGAATCTCTTACGCGATCGACACCTTCTGATGGCATCTATAAGCCCATCTCCACTCCCATCCATTACAGTTCCAAATGGCATCTATAAGCCCATTCCCGACAAGGTTCTGTCACACTTCCAGATGGAATCTATAAGCCCATCCTCCTATCCACCATCTCTCCAAATGACATCTGTAAGCCCATTCCCCGACATCACACTGCTGATACTCCACTATGTGAGTGCAAATTTCTGGGCACTCTAGTGTTCAATCATCTTCCACCTTCGGATCACGAAAGGCACACAAGCCAAATCTACATCCTCAGGTCTAAGAAGATTGAACAGGGGAAACTGTTGTACCCCAAAATTTTCCCTCCCATATTCTTCAAAGTTTTGACAAGCATCATTTCAATTTGCTCAAGTCTACTCAAGGGTTGCACAGTTCAAACACCCTCCTAAGCCAGTCAAATTAGGGTTTTGGTTCTTGCAAGGAAGTTGAGGTTTTCAATGGCTCAATCAAGTCCCATATGCTCATATACATTGTCAAGCATCCACATGCCAAGTTTCAAGGCTCACAACATCAAGTTGCACAATCAAAAGCCCTAATTGCTTCACAATCAACTGTAGGGGTAAAATGGTCATTTGGCAGTCAAAAGTCAAATTTTTTGGTCAACATCTCATTTTGAAGCCACAATCATCATTTGGTCAAATCTTGACCATGATTTCACAAGAATGGCTCAAAAATCATCAAGATGCAAAAGTTTCTATTTTTGGACAGCTGAAAAGTCAACTATAACTTGACCAAGGCATAACTTTTTCATGGTTCATCAGAAAAATCCCATCTAATGCTCATTTTGAAGGGGAGGACATTTCCTACAACTCATCTTCACATTCCAAGTCCAAGAAATGCTCTCACAAAAAGTTATCAATTTCAACATTATAGGTCATTTTCAAAAGTCAACAAAAAGGCATTTTAAGTCAAAGACCATAACTTGGGATTGGTAAATCAAAATGACATGGGACCAAAGGAATTGGTTAGAGGACTTCAAGGCCTTTACAAAATGTCTAAGAACATGTTCATATGATCAAAATTGAGCAAGATATGCATTGGAGAAGTTGGGAAATTTTTGTGAAATGGCAAAAGTCAACTATCCTTGAAACTTCATTTTTTTGACAAAAGGGCCCACTTTTTTCCACTTGGTTCAGCCTTGTCATGCCACCCACGTGTCCCATGATCAATTTCAAGATTAAACATTAATTTTTCTATTTTTATTTAATTTTATTTGATTTAATTCATTTTAAATCCATAAAATTCAAATAAAATCAAAAAAAATTAATTCAATGACATCTTTTGATTTGATTAGCCTTCATGAAGCATAATACACCTACCAAATTCGTGTCAAGCTGAATTAAGCATGAAAATTCAAATTTTGAACAAAATTGGAAAATGCTTTAATGGTGGTTATAAAGAAATCTCAAAACATCATTGCACAAGGTTAAGGCTCTTAATATTGACTGATTCTCATTCATACACATATATGCAAGCCTCTCCAACAGAAAGCACGACCTAGAAACCTCTGAAACGGCCTAACAA
The DNA here is from genome assembly GCA_948472305.1 of Vicia faba. Lineage (NCBI taxonomy): Eukaryota > Viridiplantae > Streptophyta > Magnoliopsida > Fabales > Fabaceae > Vicia > Vicia faba. The sequence goes on along the minus strand of OX451737.1, from coordinate 42,632,678 downwards.
AATTCCAAAAGTTCAAGAAAATTGGCAAACTGAATTCTCACTTGCAGGATAATTCACACCTTTTTCTTGGTTCCATCATGTTACTGACATTGCCAGGAACCTATTGCCATCAAGAACAAGCCCTAGCACTCAAGGAAACGGCCAAACAGAACCACGGTTTGAACAAACTTTTCCATAATCGAAATTCAATTTTTGTGCATCATTGACATGTTTTGATTATTGATTTACATTACTAACATCATCCTGAAGCTTTTGGTATGGATTAATTGTGTTGAAACATCTTGAATCGAAAACTACCATGGACGAATGCTAGGGTTTCAGAGCTTTCATATTAGGGCTTTTCTCATACTATAAAATTAGACCTCAAGACATATATGGTTAAACTCGTCAGGACAAGACGAATTCATTGATACCATCGCGCCTTTTTTATGTTATCTGTAACTCTAATCGCTATTCTTGGCAGTTTTGGTTTGTGGGGGTTAAAAACCCCGCTATCTTGTTTTTGTTTTGCAGATAAATGAAGATGATGATGAGGTGTCCATGTATGGCTGGCTGATTCAAATAGGCGCACGTTTTTCCTTTGGTCCAACATATAATGTGTTCATTTTATATAATATTTAGTCCTCATTATGCTTACAAACGCGCATGAGTGGTCTAGTGGTACAAGTGTTGGCTGTGAATCACTAGGGCCTGGGTTCGATTCCCAGGTCCCCTCAAAATCCCATATTATTTTTTCTTACGTACTTGTGTGCAGGCTTCAAAGAAGGCTTATCATGTGCCTCACAAATCCAAAGCGCCAGGTGGCTACAGGCATGCATCCAAAGGCCAGGAAGTGATCCTCACCATGCACTCAGTCAACCAACAAACACTTGATCCAAGGAGTCAACGTGGCTGGATGAGTAATGGGCCTCAGATTCCAATTTTCACCTCCATATTGGGCCCAGACCCCCTCCCTTGGTTTATTCTTTTTCTTTTCCTTTTTATATTTTCTAATTTAGTTATTAACCTTTTTTTAATTATTATTATTACCACCAAAATTAATTATTTAACCCTTTCACAATAAAAAAATCAAAAAAAGGAACTAATATTATTATTATTATTAATTTCATTTTATTTTTGTAAATAAATACTAATAAATTGAATTAGTTTTAATTAGGCAACTTTAACCTTTTTTTCTTAATAACTAAAATAAATTTAGAATTAGGTTTTTATTAACTTTTAATTTCTTTTACTTTTATTTTTTTTCATAAAAAAATATATAAAAAAAACACAAAAAATATTTTTTTAATTAATTAATTAATTAGTTATTTTAATTTAATTTAATCACCAAAAAAGGACAAAATTCAATTCTTATTCAAAAAAGGGTCAAAACCCTTAGGACGTTCCCGATTCAATTCTTTCGCACGTATTTATTTATTCTGATTATATTGATGTATCTGTACAGAGGATGTAATAGTAATTAGGATTTTATTGCTTTCTTTAATTTTCTGCATTTACTTTTCAAAAACGGGTTTTTGTTTTTGGCGATGTATAGACCCGCGCCTTATAATAGTTAGATTTACATTTCCGCAATTTATTTTCCGCACTCCTAACTGTTAACAATGCATGAAAGAATGTATGTAAATAAAATCAATTCGTAGCTCACGAATAACATGTACAAAGATAATTAACTGAAAAACAACACACAAAACACATGCCACTCCTAGGGTACGCCTCACTGGTTGCCTCGAACGTGGTCATCAAGTATAGGGTGTCTTAGAGGTCGCCCTTCTGTCCAAAAGATCCAGTTGCCTCGAAACGGTTGCCTCGGATACAAAGGATCTAGGACATTAGGGTTACTTCTAAGGTGTCCTACCATTGCTTCGGTGACCACACATGTCCCTTAATCGAATTGACCCGAATACCTCCAACAACGGTGCTACCTACCTCTCAATGGTGGGATAGTACTATCTAAAGGACTCTTACACAGCCTAATTCCTTAGAGTAGGTAGATCCATGGGTACTTGCTCTTTTCAAACAAACAAAACAACTTTTCACACCTCACACTTTCTAAAAAGTTTTCAAACAAATTTTTCATACACTCTTGAGGACTGATACAAGAGTTACTTAGAAATTTTTCAAACGAAACTTTTTCAAAACCCACACACACTTGAAAAGCAAACAAATTTTTTGAAAACATAAGAGCAAGTACCTAAGAGCCCATGGATAACCATGGATAGAAAGGGTGCTAACACCTTCCCTTTCTATAAATCTACCTCCCGAACCGAGAAACATTCTCGAATAAGGAATTTTGCTGTGCTTTTGTCCTTTCCATGTTGGAGAACATAAAAGACGGTGGCGACTCTTGCTTACCGCGACATTTCGCGAAACCAGCTAAAAAACAGTCAGTTTTTTTTCACCGATCACAGACTGAAAAATCAAAAGAAAAGGCTGAAGAATCAAGCCAACGGCTTGAAGAATTGAAGAAGAAGAAGATCACAGATGTTGGAGTTCTCGGGATGATTCAAAGAGGGGTCTCTCTATCTATCTTCCCAAGGATTATGAGAGCTAAAACATCGAAAGAAGCCTGGAGTATCCTACAACAAGAGTTCAAAGGAGACTCAAAGGTGCGAACGGTGAAGCTTCAATCTCTTAAGAGAGATTATGAAAATGAAAGGATGAAGGAGAACGAGAGCCTGAACGAATACTTCAACAGACTCTCCGAGTTGGTGAATCAGATGAAGTCACGTGGTGATATGATAGAAGATTGCAGAATTATTGACAAAATTCTGATCAGTTTGACAACAAGATTTGACCCAATGGTGGGGGTAATAGAAGAAACCAAGGATCTATCAACCTTGACTGTTCAAGGGTTTTTGGGGTCTTTGAGATCCTACGAGCAAAGGATGTTACGACATTATGAAAAATCAATTGAGAGTGCCTTTAAATCTAAACTCAACATTCAGCCCAACAATGGTGAAAATAAGCCCCAAATACAAACTAGAGGTGAGTCTTCTAGAGGTGGCAGATTTGGAAGAGGCAAAGGCAGAGGTCGAAACTCACGTGGCAGATCTGGAAGAAGCACAAATGGCGGAAGATGGAATGGAGCATCAAACAAATGGTGCAAAATTTGTAACATCGGTACTCATGACGAGAAGGATTGTTGGAACAAAGGTAAACCGCAATGCCACAATTGCAAGAGATTCGGGCACCTTTAAAAGGTTTGTCGTCTTGCAAATCAACAACATGCTTCGTACGTAGAAGGAGAATATGATGAAGTAAATTTATTTTTTGCTTGTCAAAAAGCATTGCATGAAGAAGGTAAAAATGTATGGTATTTGGACAGCGACTGTAGCAACCATATGACCGGACAGAAGGAAGCATTTATAAACATTGATTCTTCATTTGGCTCAAAAGTTAAATTGGGCAATGGAGAACATGTCGTAGTTAAAGGGAAAGGAAGCATTGGAGTCACCACAAAGCAAGGAAGCAAAGTCATACATGACACGCTCTATGTACCAGAATTAGACGAAAATTTGCTTAGTATTGGACAACTTCTGGAGCACGGCTATTCTCTAAACTTTGAGAATAACGAGTGTAAAATTTTTGACTCAGAAAGAAGAAGTGTTGCCGTTGTGAAGATGACTAGCAATAGGAGCTTTCCACTGTCTTTTAACTATGAGAAAAATGTAAGCATGATGGCCAGAGAAGAGAATGACTCGTGTTTATGGCACAGGAGAATTGGGAATTTGAATTACGAAAGCCTTAAGTTACTCTATCAAAAGAAGATGGTGTATGGGCTGCCAAGAATCGAAGAAAAATCTGGTGTGTGCGAAGGTTGTGTGCTTGGAAAACACCATTGGCAACCATTTCCAAAGGAAGGTGCATGCAGAGCTAAAAAAGTGTTGGAACTTGTACACACAGATGTGTGTGGCCCTATGAATACTTTGTCTCATGGCAAAAATAGGTACTTTATCTTGTTTATTGACGACTTTACCCGCATGACTTGGGTATATTTCATGAGACAAAAATCTGAAGCATTTGTAATCTTTAAGAAATTTAAAGCATTAATCGAAAAACAAAGTGGTAGATTTATAAAGATGCTGAGAAGTGATCGAGGGGAGGAGTACACCTCAAATGAATTTCATAAATTTTGTGAAGATGAAGGTGTTGAAAGACAGCTCACTGTTGGATATACACCTCAGCAAAATGGTGTATCTGAAAGAAAGAACCAAACTGTGATGGATATGGAGAAGTCTATGCTACTTGAGAAAGGTTTGCCTAAAACCTTTTGGCCCGAGGCCGTTAACACTGCTGTGTATTTGATGAACAGGTGTCCAACAAAGTCCATGTGGAAAAAGACTCCATTTGAAGCCTAGAGTGGAAGAACACCGTCAGTGAACCATCTTAAAATTTTTGGGTGTGTTTGCTATGCTCAAATTCTTAAACAAAAGAGGACAAAGCTAGAAGAAACAAGTGAAAGATGTGTCTTTATTGGCTATAGTTCCATGTCAAAGGGCTATAGACTTTACAACTTGAAGACAAACAAGGTGATCATTAGCCGAGATGTTGTATTTGATGAGCACGCTTCTTAGAATTGGGAAGAAGACAAAACGAAGGAGAAAACAGTCCCTGCAATCATATTACAACAACAAAACCCAACAGCTGATAATGAGCAACCAGCTCCATGTACACCAAGTTCCTCATCCTCTCCAAGTTCACAAATTTCAAGTTCATCATCTCCCAGCTCAACTCCAATAAAATTGAAGGACTTGAGTGATATTTATGCAAGATGCAACTATTGTGTTGTGGAACCAGAAAATTTTGCTGAAGCAGTCAAAGAAGATGCTTGGAGGAATGCGATGCAAGAAGAAATAAATGTCATTGAGAAAAACAAAACATGGCAATTAGTTGAAAATCCAAATGACAAAGAAGCTATTGGACTAAAGTGGGTGTATAAATTGAAGCATAATCCAGATGGGTCAATTCAAAGAGCCAAGGCTAGATTGGTAGTAAAAGGCTATGCACAACAGCCTGGAATTGACTATAGTGAAACTTTTGCCCCAGTTGCAAGATTGGATATTGTATGAACAGTTATTGCATTATGTTGTACCCCAAAATTTGACCTCCCATATTCTTCAAGATTTGCCAAGATCAATCTCCAAAAGGTTCAAAATCCCTCAAGGGTTGCACAGTCCAATTGCCTCCTAACACAGTCAAAATTAGGGTTTTGGTTCTTGCAAAGGAATTGAGGCTTTCAAGGGTCCAATTAGGTACCATATGCCTATATACATTGTCAAGCATCCATATGTCAAGTTTCAAGACTCACAGCATCAAGTTACACAGTCAAAAACCCTAATTGCTCCACAGTCAACTACAGGGGCAAAATGGTCATTTGACAGTCAAAAGTCAAAAAATTTGGTCAACATCTTATTTTGAAGCCACAATCATCATTTGATCAATTCTTGATCATGATTCCACAAGCATGGCTCAAAAAGTCTCAAGATGCAAAAGTTTCTATTTTTGCACAGTTGAAAAGTCAACTGCAAATTGACCAGGGCATAACTTCCTCATGGTTTATCAGAAAAATCCCATCCAAAGCTCATTTTAAAGGGGATGACATTTCCTACAACTCATCTTCATACTTCAAGTCCAAGAAATACTCTCACAAAAAGTTATCAATTTCAACATTATAGGTCATTTTCAAAAGTCAACAAAAAGGAACTTTAAGTCAAAGACCATAACTTGAGATTGGTAAATCAAAATGACATGGTACCAAAGGCATTGGTTAGAGGACTTCAAGAACTTTCCAAAATGTCCAAGAACATGTTCATAGCTTCAAAATTGAGCAAGATATGCATGGGAGAAGTTGGGAAATTTTTGGGAACTTTCAAAAGTCAACTTTGCCTAAAACACTTCAAATTTGCTAATGGGCCTCAAATTCTTTCTTGAATCATTACCCAAAGCCTATGCACGACCCATTGAGCTCAAAATAATTTATTTTCTTATTTTTAATTAATTAATTGGATTTATATTTATATTAATTCATTTAATTAGTTTTTATTATAAGAAAATTCAAAGATATGATTTTGTAGATCTTTTGTGCAGCAAATCAAACTAGGGCAAGTTGGCAAAGTCATTTCTCATCCAAGGGGACAAGATCTTCCATAATTGGCAAGGTTTCATTGAAAAAAAGATTGAAATTTCATGATTGAAAATCAAATATTCAAATCATAAATTCATGGATTCATGGGCTTGTTTTTGACCTAATTCTGATCACATACTTATGCATAACCTAACCCTACTCATACATACACGAAAAAGCTGCTGAAAACTCAGAACCACTTTGCAAAATTTTCATAAAAACTTAGAAATTGATTTCATAGTGGCAGCACATTCCAAAGCCTAAAAAAGATTCCAATATGTTGCTTAAGTCTCCAGGAAGCGTTTGCAATCAAGAACGAGTCAAAACGTGCAAAGAATTGAAGAACACAGGCCATACGGTTTGCCTTATTTTTCTAACTTGCATAACATGATTCATGTTCTTTTAACCATTTTTCTTGTTTGATTTACACTAATAGAGACTTTCTGAAGCGATTGGTACAGCTCAATTGAATTAATGTTGCCTGAATCAAGATTCACCATGGACGAAAATTAGGTTTTCAGAAGCTTCAAATTAGGGCTTTAGGCATCAGGAAAAATTGGACTAAGCCATGACCATGGTTGAATTCGTCAAGGCCAGACGAATTCAACCAACATCTCGCGCTCAATTTATGTTGATTCCTCTTCTATTCGCTATTTTTTACTGTTCCACTTAGTGGGGGTTTAAAACCCCCGCTACTTGTTTCATGTTTGCAGGAAGAACAAGGAAGAAGATGGACGTGGCATTACATGACTGGGGCATTCAAACCTTGGCGCAGTTTTTTAATGTTTCAACATAATTGAGTTTTTCATATATATTAATTGTTGTTTATTATATATACAAACGCGCTAAGTGGCTCAGTTGGTAGAGGATGTGTATTGCAACCATTGGGACCTGGGTTCGATTCCCAGGTCCCCCCATATAATTCATAATCTTTTTTCCAACGCGTTCCAGTGCATTGCATGTCAAAGATCCATCATGAGCCTTCAATGCTCCATGTGCCAAGTGGCTGGGACCATCAATCCAAAGGCTGCAGGAGGAGGTCTATCATACGCCTGGGTTAACCAACGTGCACATGATTGGGGAAGTCAAACAAGGCCTTGTCTTGATGGGCCAGAATTGCACAATTAACCTCCATATGGGCCAGACACCCCCCTTGGTTTGCAATTTAATTTTCTTTTCTTTCTTTTAATTTCTTTCAATTGTTTTTTTTATAATTATTATTAATTCCATAAAATAATTTTTTTTTCATAATAAAATCAAAAAAATCAAAAAACAAAAATATGTTTAATTATTTATTAATTTACTCATTAATTTATTTTTGTAAATAAATGTTAATAATTAATTTAGTTAATTTAGGTTTTAATTCAATCTTTTTCTTTAATAAATAAAATTCTATAGAATTAGGTTTTGATTTATCTTTTTTATTATTATTGACCCTCATTATTTATTATTATTATTAACTATTATTTTTGTAAATAAACATGTAAATTAAATAATTTAGTTAATTAGCCTAATTTTGACCTTTTTCTTTAATAATTAAAATCAACTTAGATTTAGGGTTTTCTTTAATTCTTTTTTTCTTTATTTCATTAAATACAAAAAACATAAAAAACATTTTCTTTTCTTTAATTAAATAATTAATTAGGCTTTAATTTAATTTAATTTCAAACAAAGGGTCAAAACCCTCGGGCGTTCCATTTTAATTTCTCTTTCGCGCATTATTTTTCTTATTGATTATTATGTAACTGTTCAAGGAATGTAATAGTAATTAGGTTTACCGCATTTTTTTTACTTTTCGCATCTTTTATCAAAACGGGTCTTTGTACTTTGGCGATGTATAGACCCGCGCCTTGTAATAGCGTAGCTTTTACCTTTCCGTCTTTTAATTTTCCGCACTCTTAAATTCTAACTTTGTATGAAAGAATGTATGCTAATTAAAAACAAGCGTAGCTCGCAATGCCATGATCAAAGATAACTGTTAAACTGAAAACAACACACAAATACACACACCACTTCTAGGGTACGCCTCACCTGTTGCCTTCGAAACGTGGTCGTCAAGTATAGGACGTTTTAGCGGTCCTTATGTCCATGATCCAGTTGCCTCGAAACAAGTTGCCTCGAAACAAGTTGCCTCGGAACAGTTGCCTCGAAACGGTTGCCTCGGATTAAAAAAGGATCAAGGACATAAGGGTAGCTTCTAAGGTGTCCTACTGTTGCTTCGGTGACCACACTATCCCTAAAATCGAATTGACCCGAACACCTCCAACGGTGGTGCTACCTACCTCTCAATGGTGGGATGACACTACCTTAAGGACATTTACACAGCCTAATTCCTTAGGGTAGGTAGATGACTCATGGATACTTGCTCTCTTCAAAAACAAATCAAAACCTTTTCACACTGACACTTTCAAAAAGCTTTCAAAACAATTTTTCAAACACTCTTAAGGACAGATACAAGAGTTATTCAGAAATCTTTAAACGAAACTTTTTAAAACCCACTCACATTTTGAAAAGTAAACACTTTGAAAACATAAGAGCAAGTATCTAAGAGCCCGTGGATAACCACGGATAGAAAGGGTGCTAACACCTTCCCTTTCTATAAATCTACCTCCCAAACCGAGAAACAATCTCATAAGGAATTTTGCTGTGCTTTTGTCCTGTCCATGTTGGAGAAAATAAAAGACGGTGGAGACTCTTGCTTCCGCGACATTTCGCGAACCAGCGTTAAATAGTCAGTTCTAAATCCACCGATCACAGAACTGGCGACTCTGTTGGGGACACTTAAAGTGAGGTGTACCTTAGGATAGCTCATACTTGTATTTTCATTTGCTTTGTTTTGTTTGCTTTATTATTGTGGGAACTGTCTTGGGAGTTCTATAGATCCTAACCCGGATCTGGGGGATACCTCTTAGAAAGTAGCAACAAGACTGTGAGGGAACTGTGCGGGGTATACCGACACGGTTGAAGCAGTCTGCTACGTTGATGTGGCACTTTGGTGAGTACCGGTAACCCTTGAGTCAAGTCAAGGAGAGTACGGGGCCGCCGCTTGGTATCGTGAAGCATCAACTGACCTTAGGAACCTTAATTGAACCATCCTGGCCTCTTTAGGGTAGTGAGATAACTGACTTTGGTGCAGTCCGAAGTTGGTTGATACTCGATACTACACTCAGTTGAGGGTTGTTTTCTTGGAATATTTTGATCGCCAGTTCAGTGGCTAAATCGAAACGATGAACACAGAAAACAATCCAATGATATTGAGATCCTTAGAACCCGGTTACTTCTGATAGGACAGATTTTGAGCCCACCAACTTCAAGAGGGTAATACCCAGACCCCATACTGGCCTGAACTCTAAGGGTTGTGGTGTGACTTGTGTGCCTTACCATGTTTGCTTTTTGTGAATACTTGTGGTGTGTTTAATCATAGCATCATAACATTATACAGCATCATATGCATTGACTAACCATTTCAGGGGTTCGAATCTTCATCTTTGTTCTTGTTTTGTAGGACATGGAAACTATCCGCAGAAAGACAATTCAGATCAGCCTTGTAAGGATCCCTCCTCAGCTTAAGGAACTTATATCCAGGATTCCCGAGAGCTCTTCTTTCAGTGAGAAACATGGAAGACTCATCAGTTTGGTCAACACCAACATTGAGGAAGATATGATAAAGGTCCTCTTCCAGTTCTTTGACCATCTGCACCACTGTTTTACTTTTCTGGATTATCAACTGGTGCCTACATTGGAAGAGTTCTCCCGGCTTCTGAAGATCCATATCCTGAGTCAACTACCCTACAACGGTACGGAAAGGGAACCCAAACTTGAAGAGATTGCTAAAGCATTACGCCTACAACCATCTGACATCAAGGGACATTGGGAAGTCAGAAGTGGTATCAAAGGGTTCTTGGCCAGGTTTCTGTTTGAGAAGGGCCAAGAATGTTGGAATTCCCTTGACCTACAAGCTTTTGAAGAAGTTGTGGCACTCCTGGTCTATGGGTTGGTGCTGTTCCCTAATCCCGATCAGCTTATAGATATCAATGCTGTCAAGATCTTCATGTCCAGGAATCATATAGCTACGTTGCTTGGGGACATCCTTCACTCATGTTACACTCGAACCATGAGAAAAAGAGGTGTTCTTATATGCTGCACTCCTCTCCTGGGAAGGTGGTTTATTTCGCACCTTCCACAATCAGTTTTGAAGAATGAGCGAGGTTTGAGATGGTCACAACGATTGATGACTCTTACGCATGCTGATATACATTGGTGTTCTCGGTCCAGAGAAGACGTTACTATCATTGATCGTTGTGGGGAGTTTCCTAATGTTCCTTTACTTGGAATCAGAGGAGGTATTACTTACAACCCATGCTTGGCTTTGAGACAATTTGGTTATGCTCGGAGAGATGGCCCCCACGACATGTTAATTCCTGACATAGTTTTTGACTTCGACAATGATGCACAAGGACTTTGCCAGACATTTATCAGAGCTTGGAGGATGCCCAGCAAGGTAGACAGCAAGACACTGGGGCACAGGAACTCCATCCCGTTGGAGCCTTATCTCAAGTGGGTACGAGCCCGCTCCCAGAAGCTGGTGATGCTATATCCTCATATTCTCCCTGTGATCAAAGAGCCAGTTTTGGAAGGAGAGGTGTCCTACACCATTCAACATCCTGACATGCCTACATCCTGGGAAGAAATGCAGAAGAGCTGGATCCAGCTTAAGGAAGAACGAAATTCTCTTGAAGCCAGTCTACATGCTAGTGAGAAGAAGGTCTTGGAGCTCACCCGCCTACTGCACGAGGAAAAGACTCTCAACACTTACATTGCTCCAAAGAGGATGCGCAATGTCTTTTGGGATTGATTTACTTTGTAATGTTTGCCCATGAGGCCTTGATGTACTGAACAATTATTTCTTAATGATAACGTGTGTTCCTTTTGTCTGCAACAAATTTGAACTTTCGAACTCTTGAATGCATTGCATAAACAGCATATCATGCATCATGTGCATAGCAGGTACTCTTTTTTATAGGTGGTTTAATCTTCTTCGCTGTTTATTTCAGCTCGCCATCATGAATCCTGAATCATCTACTGAGCAATCCATCAAGGCCCTCCAGGCTCAGAACACCCAATTCCAAGAGCTGATCATGAGTCTAGCCCAAGGTCAAGAGGAATTGAAGGCTCTGCTGGTCAAGAAGAAGAAGAAGAGAACTGTACTATTCAACACTGGCCGAAGGTTTGGTAACACACTACAGAATGAGGTTGATCAAGCTGGTTCTTCTGTGGGGAAAGGTAGTCCCCAAGGGGGAAGAGTTCCTAGTCCGGTGGTCTCTGACAACGAGACTGATTTCAATGAGGAGCAGTATCCTCCAGCTGAAGACAAGTACAAGCAGTTAGAGGATTGTCTGAATGCCATGGAAATTCAACAAGTGCCTGGGTTGGATTTTGGAGACCTGGTTCTATCTTCTAGTGTGGTGATCCCACACAAGTTCAAAGCACCATCTTTCGCAAAGTATGACGGGGCGTCCTGCCCTAAGCTACATCTCAGATCTTATGTGCGGAAGATCCAGCCGTATACTGTGGACAAGAATTTATGGATCCATTTCTTCCAGGAGAGTCTTTCAGGGACTCATCTCGAATGGTTCTATCAGCTGGATGGAACCAAGGTTCGTAACTGGGAGGACTTGGCTACTGCTTTTTACAAGCAGTATCAGTATAATGCCGTCCTCGCTCCTACACGTACCCAACTCCAGGGTATGTCACTAGGATCGAGAGAAGGTTTTAAAGAGTATGCGCAGAAGTGAAGGGACCTGGCTGGCAGGGTGCAGCCACCATTAACCGACCGTGAACTTGTGGACATGTTCTTGGGGACCCTATCTGGGCCATTCTTCAATCATCTCATTGGCAATTCGTCTGCAGGGTTTACAGACTTCATTCTGACTGGGGAAAGGATAGAGGCTGGTATGAAATCAGGGAAGATACAGAAAGGTGCGTCCTCAAGTTCTGAGAAGAAGCCTTTCAAAAAGGAAGCCAGTGCTGTGTATGGGCCTAGAAGGCAAAACAAACCGGAACGCCGCCAAGCTGTCAACGCGGTGGTAATTGCAAAGTCTGCTGCCGCTCCTCAGCAACCCAATCAACCAAGGGGTGAGAGACCCATAAGAGAATATACTCGGCTTAGTATGACCTTGTCACAAATCTTGCCGCAACTGCTATCGACCAACTTGGTAACCGTCAGAGAAGCTCCGAAGGTGGTAAACACAACCTCTCCGAAGTATAATCCAAACGCCCGCTGTGCTTATCACTCTGATAGCCCGGGGCATTCTACTGATGATTGATGGGCCCTAAGAAATAAGGTTCAGGACCTTATCGATGCCAAGGAAATACAGTTTGAGGCGCCAGAAAGGCCCAACGTTGTGACTGCTCCTATGCCCCATCATGGAGTAAATGCTATTGAGGAAGATCTGTATGTAGTTTCTGTGGAGGATGTTGCTACCCCCCTTATTGACTGTCAAGAGGAACCTGTTGCTGGCCGGTTTATTTTCGGGTTGTAGCAAGGGTTGCCTTCTGTGTGCTGTTTCCCCTGCTGGTTGTCCGTTGCTGAAGTCAGGCATCCAAAACCTGATGGGTAGCAAAGAAATTTTGTTCAAGAAGACCGTTGTTCCTATTGTTCCCACTAAAGAAGTATCCGTTGTCACCATTTTCAATAGTCCTACCAAGGCTCCCTCGAGGAAGCCAGTCAAAATCATGTCTGTTGCACCTATTATCATTACTGTTCCGGGGCCCCTCCCCTATAAGTCTGACAAGGCTGTCCCATGGCACTATGGGGCAGATGTGTATGTACTTGGAGTAAAGCAGGAGTTCAACACTAGTACCGGTATCAGTAACATCACCGGTCCCGCTAAAGTTACTCGCAGTGGCAGGCTCTTCTCGCCTGACATTGCGCCACCATTCATCCGAAGACCTCTTATCATCACGCCTACAAGTGCGCCTGTTTCCCCTTCTGATAAAGTTTCTACCCCTGCTGCCGAGTCATCTGACACTCGGGGCAAAGGGATTGCTGATGTGCCTGCCCAGATGGAGGCACCGAAGACTGTTAATGTTGAAGCCTCCCAGCAAGAGATGGAGGAAATCCTTAAGATCATCAAGAAGAGCGATTTCAACGTCGTTGAACAGCTGGGGCACACCCCCTCTAAGATCTCCATGCTATCATTATTGTTGTGCTCATAGGCCCATGCTAAGGCCCTGATTTCATTTCTGAAGACGACTCATGTGCCACAAGAGACGTCCGCTGATCAGTTCACTGATTGTGTGGCCAACTTGACCGCTGACAACGGGTTGGGTTTCTCTGATGCTGATCTGACCGCTAAGGGAAAGAACCATAATGATGCCCTGCATGTCTCCATAGAATGCAGGGGCACTACTCTTGCACACGTGTTGGTGGATACCGGTTCTTCGCTGAATGTATTGCCCAAGAAGGCCTTAGACAGGTTAGATTGTGAGGGTTTGGAGTTGAAGCCTAGTAACATCATTGTCCGAGCCTTTGACGGGTCGAAGAGGATGGTACATGGTGAAGTGGACATTCCGATCCGGGTTGGTTCCCAAGTCTTTGATTCAACGTTCTATGTGATGGACATTCGTCCATCTTATTCCTGTTTGCTGGGGCGACCTTGGATCCACAAAGCTGGGGCTGTGACATCCACTCTACACCAAAAGCTCAAATACCCTGTCAGAGGGAAGATTGTTACAGTGCAGAGGGAAGAAGAATACATGGTTAGTCATCTGAACTCGTTCCGGTATATAGAGATGGACAGGGAGTTCATTGAAACCCCCTTTCAACATTTTGAGGAGGTGCCTCCAACATTGGCATCAGCAGAGACAGTGATTGAAGAAGACTTTCCTTTGAAGATGGCTTCCTTGAAGGACGCCCGAGCTGTAATTGAGAAAGGTGAATTTGCTAACTGGGGCAGGCTTCCTGATTTTACTCCTAAAACTGACAAGTTTGGGCTGGGTTTCACTGCAGAGGCTCAGAGGGCTGTACGCAAAGTAAGGATCGGAAGACCTCCCGTGTTCATCACCAACCCGGGAGTAAATGCTATTGAAGACGATGCGGAGGAATCAGAGTTTGATAGCTGGATCTACCCGACAACCGACGGTGGACTGAACAATTGGACTGCAAAAGACTACATACCTGTTACTTTTGTTACTCAGTAATGAATTCCTTTGTTTTTAATTTTGTAATGAACAATAAATTGAAACTTTATGGCCCGGTGTCTTACCCGGGGCACCGTTGGCTTCATTTGTGAGGGCTTATTACTTGTCATTTCCATATATCATGAATAAAAACATTGGACGTTTTTCGCATTTCAAATCTTGTGCTCCCTTTCTTTCTTTCTTTATATATTACAAAACAGCTATATTTACACACACTCACTCATACAGGTTCCGATCCACTCTGGATCTCACTGGTAACGACTCTGCTACTGCCAGTTATGACTTCGAAAATCCGATCAACGTAGCCGAGGACGAAGGTGAAGATGATTGCGAAGTGCCTGGCGAGCTTGCAAGACTGTTACTCCAGGAAGAGAGGGCCATTCAGCCACATGAAGAGCCAGTGGAAACGGTAAATCTGGGTACTGAGACAGATAAAAAGGAAGTTAAGATTGGTGCTAATCTAGAGCTCAGTGTGAAACAACGGTTGATCCAGATGCTGCATGATTATGTGGAAATCTTTGCCTGGTCCTACGAAGACATGCCTGGGTTGGATACCGACATTGTGGTCCATCACTTGCCTACCAAGGAAGACTCTCCTCCGGTTAAACAAAAGGTCCGCCGTATGCGTCCAGAGATGTCCGAGAAGATCAAAGCTGAGGTTATGAAACAATTCGATGCCGGTTTTCTAGCAGTGACTTCTTACCCTCAGTGGGTTGCCAATGTGGTTCCAGTGCCGAAAAAAGATGGCAAGGTCCGAATGTGTGTTGACTACAGGGATCTGAACAGGGCCAGCCCCAAGGATGATTTCCCTCTACCTCATATCGACGTTCTGGTTGACAATACTGCTCAGCACAAGGTGTTCTCCTTCATGGACGGCTTTTCAGGTTATAATCAAATCAAGATGGCTCCTGAAGACATGGAGAAGACTACCTTTGTTACTCAGTGGGGCACCTTCTGCTACAAGGTCATGCCTTTTGGACTGAAAAATGCTGGGGCAACCTACCAACGTGCCATGGTTGCTTTATTTCATGACATGATCCACCATGAGATTGAAGTGT
Source organism: Vicia faba (assembly GCA_948472305.1). NCBI lineage: Eukaryota > Viridiplantae > Streptophyta > Magnoliopsida > Fabales > Fabaceae > Vicia > Vicia faba. Next base: position 42,617,294 of record OX451737.1, on the reverse strand, counting down.
ATGTTGATGATATGATTGCAAGGTCTCAAACTGAGGAGAAACACCTTGACCATCTACAGAAGCTGTTTGACTGTCTAAAGTTGTACAAGCTGAGGTTGAACCCGAACAAGTGCACATTTGGGGTAAGATCTGGAAAGTTGCCAGGCTTTGTCGTGAGCGACAAAGGTATTCAAGTGGACCCTGCCAAGGTTAAAGCCATACGAGAGATGCCAGTTCCCAAGACAGAGAAAGAAGTCAGAGGCTTTCTGGGACGTCTGAATTACATTGCCCGATTCATCTCGCACCTAACTGCTACCTGTGAACCAATCTTCAAGCTGCTGAAGAAAGATCAGGTAGTACGTTGGAACGATGAATGTCAGGCCGCTTTCGACAGAATCAAAGAGTATCTCCAAGAACCACCCATTCTTATGCCACCGGTTGAAGGGAGACCTCTAATACTATACCTGACAGTACTTGACAGCTCAATGGGGTGTGTGCTGGGGCAGCATGACGAGTCTGGCCGAAAAGAGCACGCCATTTATTACCTTAGCAAAAAGTTTACCGACTGTGAGACCCGATACTCACTGCTCGAGAAAACTTGCTGCGCTTTGGTATGGGCTGCTTGCCGGCTGAGATAGTATATGTTGACTCACACTACTCTGTTGATTTCAAAAATGGATCCTATCAAGTACATATTCGAAAAGCCTGCTCTGTCCGGAAGAATAGCAAGATGGCAGATGATCTTGACAGAATACGACATCCAGTACACGACTCAGAAGGCCATCAAGGGAAGTGTATTGCCAGACCATTTGGCACACCAGGCAGTATATGATTACCAGTCAATGAACTTTGAATTTCCTGACGAGATTATCATGGTAGTGACTGATTGTGAAGTACCTGGACCGGATGAAGGACCTGAGAAAGGATCCCGATGGTCTATGCACTTTGACGGAGCCTCCAACGCTTTGGGTAACAATATCGGTGCTGTGATCATATCCCCCAAAGGCACTCATACTCCACTTACCGCCCGGCTATGTTTCAACTGCACCAACAACATGTCGGAGTATGAGGCATGCATCATGGGTCTTCAAGCTGCAATTGACTTAAGGATTAAGTTTCTGAGTGTCTTCGGAGATTCCTCTCTCGTGATCAATCAGATCAAAGGCGAGTGGGATACGAAACACCCAAACCTTATTCCTTACAAAGAGTGTGTGTTGACATTGATCCCCCATTTCACAGAGATAACTTTTGAACACTTCCCAAGAGAGGAGAATCAGTTGGCGGACGCGTTAGCTACGATGTCTTCCATGTTCAAAGTCAAATGGGACAATGAGGCTCCCTGGATCATTATTTGGAAACTGGACGAACCTGCATATTGTTGTGATCTTGAGGCTGAGGTGGTAACTGAAAAACCTTGGTATCATGAAGTGAAGAGGTACTTGGAAGCTCAAGAATACCCTGAAGGCGCAACCATCAATGACAAAAAGTTTCTGAGAAGGTTCGCTGCAAAGTTCTTCCTCAGCAATGGCATTCTATATAAACGAAACCATGATTCAACCTTACTGGGTTGTGTGGATAAGACTGAAGCAGAAAGGATCATGGCGGAGCTACATGAAGGTACCTTCGGAACGCATTCCAGTGGACATACCATGGCAAAGAAAATCCTTCGGGCAGGATATTTCTGGTCCACAATGGAAGCCGACTGTTACCAACATTCTCGGACATGTCACAAGTGCCAGATATATGCAGATAAAGTGCATGTTCCTCCAGTACCTCTGAATGTCTTGACTGCACCTTGGCCTTTTGCAATGTGGGGCATTGCCATGATCAGTGAGATTAAACCTACGGCATCCAATGGGCATCGCTTCATCCTGGTGGCGATCGATTACTTTACAAAGTGGGTTGAAGCAGCTTCTTATGCTACTGTAACCAAGAATGTCGTGGCACGGTTCATTCGGCACAACCTGATCTGTCGATACGGCGTTCCGGAAAGGATCATTACGGACAATGGTACCAATCTTAACAACAAGATGATCACTGAGCTCTGCGAGCAATTCAAGATACAGCACCACAACTCTTCTCCCTACCGGCCGAAGATGAATGGGGCGGTAGAAGCAGCGAATAAGAATATCAAGAAGATTGTGCAGAAGATGACAGTGACTTATAAAGATTGGCACGAGATGTTACCGTTTGCTCTGCATGGGTACCGTACCTCAGCAAGAACGTCAACCGGGGCAACTCCTTTTTCCTTGGTCTATGGCATGGAGGCAGTCTTGCCGATTGAAGTCCAGATACCCTCTCTCCGGATAATGAAGGATGCAGATCTGAGCGAAGATGACTGGATCCAGACTCGACTTGATAAATTAAACCTAATAGACGAAAAGAGACTCACTGCTATTTGTCATGGTCAAACGTACGAAAAACGGATGATCAGGGCATTTAACTAGAAAGTCAGACCACAAGAGTATCAAGTTGGGGACCTGGTAATCAAGCACATCATTCTTCCTCAAAGTGATCCCAGGGGCAAGTGGACCCCTACGTACAAAGGGCCATTTATGGTTAAACATGTCTTCTCAGGAGGAGCCATGATTCTAACCACCATGGATGGTGACGACCTTCCTCACCCCGCCAATGCAGACATAGTAAAAAGATACTACGCATGATAAAAGACCCGCTAGGTTGACACACCTAGGCAAAAGTAAGGGCTTCCCGGCGAACCAAAAGGGTTCGGGCAAAAATAAGGGATGAAAAATGAAAAAATCTGTACACCCGGCAAGTCGAAAACCTGAAAAGGCGGCTTGGGCAAAAATGGGTATCCCGGTGGACTGAAAACCCGAAAGGGCGGTCCAGGCAAAAGTTAGGGATAAAGCGTAATACTATGTCTCATTGGATCACCTTGCATCCAGAATCCGGTATCAACATCAGGTTCAAACGGCATCGATCAATCAACTTCATCTTCAACTAAGTAGCCAAGTGATGAGACGCTCGAAGATATAAAGGCGATAGCAGAGTTGGAACCCAGTGGGATTATTCTTTTCACATAGCTGTTTTGTTTTCCTTTCTCACAAATTTGTATAAACTCTGTTGTTCGGCGGCGTTCTCTTACTAGGACGTCAGCCTCTTGTACATAAACGCCTATTTACAGGCAAATTCAAAAATCAATACGAATTCACTTTTCAGACCAATTGCCAATTGTTTTTCCTTTTTCTGTTTTGTTTTGCGAAGAACGTCCAATGTTCGATTGTGATATATGCATTTGACACTAATTGCTAACTCATAAATACTTGCATACAAAACAAAGGACTAATTACAGGTAACATCAGAAATAGGGGCAATAATGAGTTGTCTAAGCGATCTAATTGTTCCGTCCACCAAGGTACCAAGGTAGGTCAGCTGAAGAATACGACTAGGATACCTTCACTCCCCGCCGAGTAAGACGAGATGCAACAATTCTCCCCAAGCAGTTGGTCTCCCATCAGCCCTAAACAGGCACAACATCTCCAGCAAATTAGCAATACTCTCCCCGAGCAGAGTTAGCCTACAATCAGTCTCAAGGAAAGTTGGATTATCCCCAGAAGATCTCAATATTCCCCAGCGGAGTCTACAAACATTCCTAACAAGCATCCCCGACAATCTTGATCTAAGATTGTTCCCCGGCGGTTTACCGGACATCCAGTGGAGCCATTCCCCAGTCCAATCTGAAAGTTTCCCTAGAAGAGTTCAATCAATTTCCCCAGGAGATTCTGGAAGCTTATCCTCTACAGAGTACAAACGCTCCCCCGGCTTTATTCAAAGGTTATTTCCCCACCAGGATATAACTGGGTTATCCTCAGCCAAAAACCACGGAAAGATCGTCCCCGGCGAAGTCTTCCTATCCCCAGGGGAGTTCATCAAATCTTCCAACAAAGCTCAACAATGGTATCCCCAGCGGAGTTATCATCAAACCTCAGCAAAGTACCTCCCTTTCCCTACAGAGTTCACTCCCCGCAGATTAATCTATTCGCCAAGTTTATCCCCCAACGGAGTCATCTTCTCCTACCGTTATTCTTGCAACCATCATCCCCAGCGGAAACAAAGAACTCTGTCCTTCAAACATCAGCCCAGGATTCAACTTCCCGGCACCCGTCAAGGATTTACTTTCCTAGACAAGATACAGTCATAAACATCACATCTTCATACATTATAGCATGCACATACGCATCATGAACATACAATCTCATTTATTCTCTGAACATCATGACATCACGCATTTCATACACCATGACATGGCATACAACTAACATTTTGTCTTTTCAGGACAAAGATCAATACAAAGATAATTACTATCAACTGTCGCAATTCCAGATTCGATACCTGTAGCTAGCCAGGGCACATCTGTGAGCGACTAATTCCAGACTCGATTCCTGTATCCTACCAGGGCACGTCTGAAGAGTTTGAAGATTCGATTCCTGTATCTTGCCAGGGTGTATCTGTTGACGACTAATTCCAGACTCGATTCCTGTATCTTGCCAGGGCACGTCTGAAGAGTTTGAAGATCTGATTCCTGTATCTTGCCAGGGTATATCTGTTGACGACTAATTCCAGACTCGATTCCTGTATCTTTCCAGGGCACGTCTGAAGAGTTTGAAGATCCAATTCCTGTATCTTGCCAGGGTGTATCTGTTGACGACTAATTCCAGACTCGATTCCTGTATCCCGCCAGGGCACGTCTGAAGAGTTTGAAGATCCGATTCCTGTATCTTGCCAGGGTGTATCTGTTGACGACTAATTCCAGACTCGATTCCTGTATCTTGCCAGGGCACGTCTGAAGAGTTTGAAGATCCGATTCCTGTATCTTGCCAGGGTGTATCTGTTGACGACTATTTTCCGGATTCGATACCTGCATCCAGCCAGGGCACATCCACATGAAGAGTTTGAAGATCAACCCCTGTAACAGGCCAGGTAATTATTTTTCTTTCTCAGGTACGCAAGTTCTCGCTAAGGAATCTCTTACGTGATCGGCACCTAGATGGCATCTATAAGCCCATCCACATACCGACAGTCTCCAAATGGCATCCTATAAGCCCATTCTCGACAGAGTTCTGTCACACTTCCAGATGGCATCTATAAGCCCATCTTCCTATCCATCAGTCTCCAAATGGCATCTGTAAGCCCATTCCATACATCACACTGCTGATACTCTACTATGTGAGTGCAAATTTCTGGGCACTCTAGTGTTCAATCATCTTCCACCTTCGGATTACGAAAGGCACGCCAGCCAATCTACATCCTCAGGTCTAAGAAGATTGAACAGGGGCAACTTTTGTACCCCAAAATTTGCCCTCCCATATTCTTCAAGATTTGCCAAGATCAATCTCCAAAAGGTTCAAAATCCCTCAAGGGTTGCACAGTCCAATTGCCTCCGAACACAGTCAAAATTAGGGTTTTGGTTCTTACAAAGGAATTGAGGCTTTCAAGGGTCCAATCAGGTCCCATATGCCTATATACATTGTCAAGCATCCATATGTCAAGTTTCAAGACTCAAAGCATCAAGTTACACAGTCAAAAACCCTAATTGCTCCACAATCAACAGTAGGGGCAAAATGGTCATTTGACAGTCAAAAGTCAAAATTTTTGGTCAACATCTTATTTTGAAGCCACAATCATCATTTGATCAATTCTTGATCATGATTCCACGAGCATGGCTCAAAAAGTCTCAAGATGCAAAAGTTTCCATTTTTGGACAGCTGAAAAGTCAACTGCAAATTGACCAGGGCATAACTTCCTCATGGTTTATCAGAAAAATTCCATCCAAAGCTCATTTTGAAGGGGATGACATTTCCTACAACTCATCTTCACACTTCAAGTCCAAGAAATGCTCTCACAAAAAGTTATCAATTTCAACATTATAGGTCATTTTCAAAAGTCAACAAAAAGGCACTTTAAGTCAAAGCCATAACTTGAGATTGGTAAATCAAAATGACATGGGACCAAAGGAATTGGTTAAAGGACTTCAAGACCTTTCCAAAATGTCCAAGAACATGTTCATAGCTTCAAAATTGAGCAAGATATGCATTGGAGAAGTTGGGAAATTTTTGGGAACTTTCAAAAGTCAACTTTGCCTAAAACACTTCAAATTTGCTAATGGGCCTCAAATTCTTTCTTGAATCATTACCCAAAGCCTATGCACGACCCATTGAGCTCAAAATAATTTATTTTCTTATTTTTAATTAATTAATTGGATTTATATTTATATTAATTCATTTAATTAGTTTTTATTATAAGAAAATTCAAAGATATGATTTTGTAGATCTTTTGTGCAGCAAATCAAACTAGGGCAAGTTGGCAAAGTCGTTTCTCATCCAAGGGGACAAGATCTTCCATAATTGGCAAGGTTTCATTGAAAAAAAGATTGAAATTTCATGATTGAAAATCAAATATTCAAATCATAAATTCATGGATTCATGGGCTTGTTTTTGACCTAATTCTGATCACATACTTATGCATAACCTAACCCTACTCATACATACACGAAAAAGCTGCTGAAAACTCAGAACCACTTTGCAAAATTTTCATAAAAACTTGGAAACTGATTTCATAGTGGCAACACATTCCAAAGCCTAAAAAAGATTCCAATACGTTGCTTAAGTCTCCAGGAAGCGTTTGCAATCAAGAACGAGTCAAAACGTGCAAAGAATTGAAGAACACAGGCCATACGATTTGCCTTATTTTTCTAACTTGCATAACATGATTCATGTGCTTTTAACCATTTTTCTTGTTTGATTTACACTAATAGAGACTTTCTGAAGCGATTGGTACAACTCAATTGAATTAATGTTGCATGAATCAAGATTCACCATGGACGAAAATTAGATTTTCAGAAGCTTCAAATTAGGGCTTTAGGCATCAGGAAAAATTGGACTAAGCCATGACCATGGTTGAATTCGTCAAGGCCAGACGAATTCAACCAACATCTCGCGCTCAATTTATGTTGATTCCTCTTCTATTCGCTATTTTTTGCTGTTCCACTTAGTGGGGGTTTAAAACCCCCGCTACTTGTTTCATGTTTGCAGGAAGAACAAGGAAGAAGATGGACGTGGCATTACATGACTGGGGCATTCAAACCTTGGCGCGGTTTTTTAATGTTTCAGCATAATTGAGTTTTTCATATATATTAATTGTTGTCTATTATATATACAAACGCGCTAAGTGGCTCAGTTGGTAGAGGATGTGTATTGCAACCATTGGGACCTGGGTTCGATTCCCAGGTCCCCCCATATAATTCATAATCTTTTTTCCAACGCGTTCCAGTGCATTGCATGTCAAAGATCCATCATGAGCCTTCAATGCTCCATGTGCCAAGTGGCTGGGACCATCAATCCAAAGGCTGCAGGAGGAGGTCTATCATACGCCTGGGTCAACCAACGTGCACATGATTGGGGAAGTCAAACAAGGCCTTGTCTTGATGGGCCAGAATTGCACAATTAACCTCCATATGGGCCAGACACCCACCCCCCTTGGTTTGCAATTTAATTTTCTTTTCTTTCTTTTAATTTCTTTCAATTGTTTTTTTTATAATTATTATTAATTCCATAAAATAATTTTTTTTTTCATAATAAAATCAAAAAAATCGAAATACAAAAATATGTTTAATTATTTATTAATTTACTCATTAATTTATTTTTGTAAATAAATGTTAATAATTAATTTAGTTAATTTAGGTTTTAATTCAATCTTTTTCTTTAATAAATAAAATTCTATAGAATTAGGTTTTGATTTATCTTTTTTATTATTATTGACCCTCATTATTTATTATTATTATTAACTATTATTTTTGTAAATAAACATGTAAATTAAATAATTTAGTTAATTAGCCTAATTTTGACCTTTTTCTTTAATAATTAAAATCAACTTAGATTTAGGGTTTTCTTTAATTCTTTTTTTCTTTATTTCATTAAATACAAAAAACATAAAAAACATTTTCTTTTCTTTAATTAAATAATTAATTAGGCTTTAATTTAATTTAATTTCAAACAAAGGGTCAAAACCCTCGGGCGTTCCATTTTAATTTCTCTTTCGCGCATTATTTTTCTTATTGATTATTATGTAACTGTGCAAGGAATGTAATAGTAATTAGGTTTACTGCATTTTTTTACTTTCCGCATCTTTTATCAAAACGGGTCTTTGTACTTTGGCGATGTATAGACTCGCGCCTTGTAATAGCGTAGCTTTTACCTTTCCGTCTTTTAATTTTCCGCACTCTTAAATTCTAACTTTGTATGAAAGAATGTATGCTAATTAAAAACAAGCGTAGCTCGCAATGCCATGATCAAAGATAACTGTTAAACTGAAAACAACACACAAATACACACACCACTTCTAGGGTACGCCTCACCTGTTGCCTTCGAAACGTGGTCGTCAAGTATAGGACGTTTTAGCGGTCCTTATGTCCATGATCCAGTTGCCTCGAAACAAGTTGCCTCGAAACAAGTTGCCTCGGAACAGTTGCCTCGAAACGGTTGCCTCGGATTAAAAAAGGATCAAGGACATAAGGGTAGCTTCTAAGGTGTCTTACTGTTGCTTCGGTGACCACACTGTCCCTAAAATCGAATTGACCCGAACACCTCCAACGGTGGTGCTACCTACCTCTCAATGGTGGGATGACCCTACCTTAAGGACACTTACACAGCCTAATTCCTTAGGGTAGGTAGATGACTCATGGATACTTGCTCTCTTCAAAAACAAATCAAAACCTTTTCACACTGACACTTTCAAAAAGCTTTCAAAACAATTTTTCAAACACTCTTGAGGACAGATACAAGAGTTATTCAGAAATCTTTAAACGAAACTTTTTCAAACCCACTCACATTTTGAAAAGCAAACACTTTGAAAACATAAGAGCAAGTATCTAAGAGCCCGTGGATAACCACGGATAGAAAGGGTGCTAACACCTTCCCTTTCTATAAATCTACCTCCCGAACCGAGAAACAATCTCATAAGGAATTTTGCTGTGCTTTTGTCCTGTCCATGTTGGAGAAAATAAAAGACGGTGGCGACTCTTGCTTCTGCGACATTTCGCGAACCAACGTTAAACAGTCAGTTCTAAATCCACCGATCACACATTAGCAGCTCATAAAGGGTGGAACCTGTACCAACTTGATGTGAAGTCAGCTTTCCTGAATGGAGAATTAAAAGAAGAGATATATGTGCAGCAACCTCAAGGCTTTGTGACTAAAGGCCAAGAGGAAAAAGTTTACAAGTTAAAGAAAGCTCTCTATGGGTTGAAACAAGCCCCGAGAGCATGGTATAGTGAAATTAACAGCTACTTCATTCAACAAGGATTTGAAAGAAGTCAAAGTGAGCATACTTTGTATGTGAAGCATCAAGGTAAAGATGATATCCTTCTTGTTGCCCTTTATGTTGATGATTTGGTGTATACGGGTAACAACAAGAAAATGGTTGAAAATTTTAAAATAGAAATGATGAAAAAATATGAGATGAGTGATCTTGGCTTGTTGCATCATTTTCTTGGTATTGAGGTTTACCAAGATGAATATGGAGTTTTTATTTGTCAAAAGAGATATGTTGAAAATATTTTGAAATTTTTTGGCATGAATGACTGCAAACCTGTTGATATTCCTTTATTGATGAATGAAAAATTAAAGAAGAAAGATGGTGGAAGATTAGTAGATGCAAGTATGTATAGAAGTTTGGTTGGAAGCTTGTTTTATCTTACAGCTTCAAGGCCCGATTTAATGTTTGCTGTTAGTTTACTCTCAAGGTTTATGAGTAAACCGAGTCACTTACACCTTGGAGCAGCAAAAAGAGTTCTAAGGTATGTCATGGGAACCATGGAACATGGAATCAAGTTTGAAAAGAATTTTAAACTCGAAGTTAAAGGCTATTGTGGCAGTGATTAGGCTGGAAGTGTTGATGACATGAAAATCACTTCCATTATGTGTCCAGCCTGGGTTCAGGAGTAATTTCTTGGTGTTCGAAGAAACAAGATACTGTAGCGCAATCTTCAGCTGAAGAAGAATATTTGGCAGCTGGTTTGGCTACACAACAATCATTGTGGTTGAGAAGAATACTTGAAGATATCGGAGAAAAGCAAGAAGAAAGTCTGCTGCTTCACAGTGACAATAAATCAGCAATAGCCATGGCGAAGAATCCAGTTTTCCACAGTCGAACAAGACATATTAATATAAAGCACCACTTCATTCGAAGTGTGATCGAAGATGGTGATGTGCAGTTAGTGTTCTGCAATTCACAAGAGCAGCTTGCAGACATTTTTACAAAAGCACTACCAAGAGGAAGATTTCAGCAACTTAGAGAAGCAATGGGAGTTAAAGAGCAACACATTAAGGGGGAGTGTTAAAATTAATGTGTTGTAACAACCACTATCTTTAGGAAGCATTATGAGAGAATTGTAACCATCATATTATATTGATTGTCTTTATTTAGATTTATGGTAGAGTTGTATCATTAAAATTGAGAGAATCAAAGAGTCCTCTTCTTGATTAGCAACCTATTTGTATTCTTTATCAGTTTCATTCAAGCCTATATAAAGGCTTTGTAATGCTAAGATTAATAGTAAGAAGTGTTTGGTGAATTAAAAAAAAAATAGAATTTTCAATGGTCATCCACCAGTAGAAGTATAGTACAAAAAGTGACGAAAAGTAGTTTTCTCTGCAGAATCCTGAAACACTATAATTTTTCACATACCACCTCTAGAATACCGCTAACAGATTTTATAGAACACATTTTTATCATACTTTGCTAGATTATTCATTCGTAGATTTATCAATATTTTTGGTTGTTATTAAAAAACTTCGCCACCATCACCATATCTTGAAGGTTGCGAACGGCTGTGCTTACGCTGGAGATATCAATCTTAGCAAAGCAAGTATATTGTTTTACCATAAAAAAATAATAATCATGAATTTTTCATTTTTAACACAATTGATAAACAAACTCTGATTGTTAATGTGTCCTTGTGTGGTCGGTGCACAAGTCAAAGATGGTTGCACATGCATAAGAATAATACTCCTTCAAATATTGTCGTGCTCTGCACAAGTCAAATTTAACAGCAAATAATTAAGATCTCGGCATCTTGCTGTGTATAATAACAAGACCATGCAATCACGCTAACTAATACTACATGACAATCAATGATTTTGTACACATTTTTTTAATCATATTGTCTAGTGATTGAAATTCACAATTTATAGATATTATTAAAGATGAATATAAGAAATGTCGCAAGTTCAAATTCAAGATCTTGTTTTTGATTTTTTTGTATAACTTATCAATTGATATTAATGTACAACTTCTTTTGTACAAATATTTGCGCAATTCATGCGACAATATTTTATCATAGTTGTCAAACTAACCTAAATTGGTCCAACGGAAAATATTACCATTTTATAAAAAAAGAAATCTTGGTTTTACATTTTTTATTATTTTAAATTATTTTAATTAAGAATAATAAAAGTTTCTAACTATTACACGATCCTAATTAGATTGATTTCAAAGATAAATGTATGGCACTCTAATTTTAAAGGTAGGAGTTTCTCTAATATATATATATATATATATATATATATATATATATATATATATATATATATATATATATATATATATATATATATATATATATATATATATATATATATATATATATATATATATATATATATATATATATATATATATATATATATATATATATATATATATATATATATATATATATTGTTGAATTTACCAAGGAATATCCTTCTTTGTTATTATGGAAAAAAAATACTTGCAACCAATTACACGAAGGTAATAAATATTAGACTTCCTTCTTTTATATATTGCATAGGATCTTTATATATTTTACAGGATGTTAACTTTGGAATTGAGTTTATTAAGACATAATTTGTTACATAAAAGTATTGTTTATTACATTAATCCATAAATATTTAGGAAGGTTGATTTCATTGAGCATTGTCCCCTCTGCTCTTAAGTAGATCTATTTTTCCATTTTAATGTGTAGCGGTAGAAATATTGAGATTAAGTCATTGGATTGACTTAACTCGCACAGATCAAATAAAAATTCCCACCACGTTTTATTATTTTCAGAGGAATGAAAAATGAGCGAATAAACCCAAAAGAGAGGGGGAGAGAATCTAGGTATGGGGGTTGGTTATGCAAAGGGAAGGTATTAACACCCTAAACATCTACGGTAATCTGCAGGAACTTGTTTACGCGTAAATTTGATAAACAACCGCTAGTCTTTCAAACTAAATGCTTTGGTAATTTGCAGGATCGACTAGATTAATCCTAGGACTTGTGTCTAAGTTTTTAAAATTAAACTTGTAATGGGATTCATATTTAAACGTTATTTTGTTGATAACAATATAAAGATTGGAATTATAATTTAAAGTAAGTTCGAATAAAAGGATTTTGAATGCGCAATGCAAAGGTTTCGACTAGAAACGTGAAGAAATGTAAAGGAAATGCAGAATAAATGTAAATGACTTGAGGAAATAAAGGTTTTGACTGAAAATTAAAGGAAATATTGGAAATGTAAAAAAAAATGATATTGATAAAGTAAAATGGTTCGAAGAGAACAATAATGACGTCTATACGTACATTCTCTGCAACTCTTTTCTCTAACACTTGGTACTTCGAGTGTATTAATTAATTTGTACAAAATGAACACCCCTGAATCCTAACATTAAGATCCTTATTTATACTAATTTGACCCTAACGGTCTTTCTATAATAGAGTTCCACATTCGAAGATTGCATGTCCTTCAAACCCACCACACTTCCACGCGTCTCTTTGAATAAGATCTAACTTTCGAATTCAAAATCTCCTTCTTTTTGAAGCGCCAAATCAACCAATGTGATGGTCGAAATATCATTTTTTATGATGCTTTGAATAACTTAATTTTGCAATGGTTCGCAGATGAACCTTTCGATAACGCTTAATAAAAAGAAACTCTTATTAGCTTTTTATTTATCGAAATCTCCATAAAAACTTCTTCATACTTTCTTTCGAACTCCCTTTCCTCCAAAATGTACCAGTTTATTTAAGAACTTATGTAATCGAAATTCCCAGTCAACAAATTGCCCCTCAAAATGTGTTTTTTGTTACACAGAGAAATAATCATTTTTGAATAATAATCTTGAATTTCGACAAACCATAAACTCATAATAGCCTTTCACTGTTGTGTCTTCATAGAAATTAATCACCTTTTTCCAAATGTTTATTCGGACGTGTATATAGCAGTTCATCATTACCACTTATGAAAAGCAGTTCCCAAGAGAAAATAAATTAATCTCCTTTTCTTCTTATAACAAAGGCACATGTGTCCCACTAATTTGTTATAGTGTAAACTTCTCAAACACTATTAAGTCTCTTTATAAACACTTCATCTTCTTCATCTTCACACTTCTGTTTCTGCAACTTTCCAACTTCCAAAAATTCAAAAACAAAATCCATTTTTCAAATTTTAATCCAACACTTATCTCAACAATGTCGTCATCCAAAAATCAATAATCATCTAAGAACACCAAAGGAACAGGAACTTCAAAGAATGTTGCTCTTCAACCTGCGCTTGTTAGTGAACTTATAAATACTAAGAACCAAGAATTCATCTCTACTCCCAGATTTACTCCAGAACAAAAAGCTATTTATGCTTCCCAGGTACTCATTCCTTCCTCTCACACTGATAAAACCCTATGTTTTATGGGACCTTTGATTTCTGCTGAAAATCTAGAAAAGTTTGTAGAGTTTTTTCCCGTTTACCATGAGACCAAACCAATAGCTAATAGAGCCAAATCTTCTAAGAAAAATGGTGACGATACTGCTAAGAAACCCATACAAACTTCCAAAGAGAAAATTTCTGAGGAGACCTCAATTTCTAAGATAAAGAGGAAAGTTTTTCAATTAGATTATATAACTACAAATTTTAAACCCTTTCTATCATGCCCTTCATTAGATAAGCTTTATTTGTCTTGGCTTTCCAAAATCGAAAATAAAAAATCTCAAGACTGGAAAGATTTGGGTATCTTCGACTTAATCCAAATGTCAAAATTGGGATCCAGTTATTGTCAACCTTTGCTATTAGCGTCTTTATATTTTTGGGATATCACTTATAATACTTTCCACCTTCCTTGTGGGATGATGACTCCCACTCTTTTCGACATAGCTGCAATAATTGGACTTCCTCTAACCGGAGAAACCTTTGACCCTTACTTTCAATCAGACAACACCATTAACTTCCAAGTTAAAAATGCTATTTTCACTGCTTATATGAATCTTTATTATACTGAGGGGGGATGAAGTCACAGATGTTGAACACATAGATTTCCCGGCCTTATGGTTATTGTTGTACCCCAAAATTTTCACTCTCATTTTTCAAGGCATTTCTCACAAGAATTATCAAGGTTCAAGCTTGTACATGTACATTGGGATTTTCCAGTACCAAGATTAAAAGGAAAAATGGTCAAAAAGGGAGAAAACGGATAAAAATAATATTTTGACAAATTTGGAGAAAAACAAGTGTTTTTCGTTTCAGCTCCTTCGATTGGCCTTTTGGCCTATTTCAATACAAGCTTGGCTTGCATCCTTCGACTGGGTATGGGCCTCTGACACGCTGGCTTGGATTCACAAGGCACAAAGCCTCCTGTAGCCTCCTTCGATTCCAAGGCAAAAGGCTCTCTTTTTGCATCCTTCGATTTGCACTTTTTGGCTCCTATATGCCTCTTTCGAATCTGGACATTTTGGCCTCCTGCATGCACCTTTCGTTTGGGCATGTGGTTCCTTTATTACAAGCTTTGTTTGGGCACATGAATCCTCCAGTACAAGGGTTTGGTCAAACTTTTCATTTGGGCATTTGACTCCCTTCATGCTTTCTTCGTTTGGGCACATGAATCCTTCAGTACAAGCTACTGGTCACAACTTTCGTTTGGGCATGTGGTTCCCTTCATACAAGCTTCGTTTGAACATAGATCTTTTACATTTTTGCATGAAGTCACAAAGCAGGGACCCCCTATGTACACTCCTTCGTTTGGCCACATGGACCTTTGGGCCGGCAAGCCTTTGACTTGGCAGAACCACCTTCACAAGGTTTCGTTTGTAACTGCGTCCCCTTTGAATCAGCATCTTTCAAATCCAACTCTGGGCATCCCATTCGAAGGACATGCTTGATGGTTCATTCGAAGGATTTATAAGCCCACTTTAAGGCATGTTTTTGGTGACCCATCCAAGGGTCACACTTTTGGCTCCTTCGAAGGATGAACAAAAGTGACTCATTCGAAAGCCACTTATTGGAGGAAAATTAAATAGTATTATTGGGAGAAAAGTC
The DNA here is from genome assembly GCA_948472305.1 of Vicia faba. Lineage (NCBI taxonomy): Eukaryota > Viridiplantae > Streptophyta > Magnoliopsida > Fabales > Fabaceae > Vicia > Vicia faba. The sequence continues at coordinate 42,601,972 of OX451737.1, read as the reverse complement.
TGGTCGAAGAAGGGTCAAAATGAAAGGATGACATTCAAAGATGCTTGTTGTCAAGTTCAGGCATGTACACTGGCCAAGACTGCTGCACAGCAGTCCTGAAACACTGCCCCATTCTTGCACCAAAATACCATACAAGGCATTGTCTCTCGAAAGCTACAAGGAACAGGTTACTCAAATTGTTCAAATCTTTTGTTTTCCCTCCAAAAGCTTCAGGCAGCCTTGGCTATAAATAAGAGGATCTAACACATGTTAAAAGAAGGACTTTTTTGGCCAGAGGATCAAATCTTCAAATTTCTCAAATACCATAAAGTTCTCAAACACTTAAACACTTGTGAAAACACAAACCCAGAATCCCAAACTCTTGTCCCCTTAGAACCTGAAACATCCTTACATCTTGTTACCCTTCGAATACAACAAGAAAGACATTTCAGTTGTTTTTCTCTTTTGAATCCAGCAGTAGTGACGCTAACCTCTAGTCCCTCCCTTCGAATCCAGTAGCATTCAAGGTAACCACCTAAAGGCCCAGCACACATCCCAGCCCCAAGCAAGGTAAGTCATCCTTAACCTTGGATCCTTCGTTTCCAGCACAACATGTAAATAAAATTCCTTTTCATTTCAACATATACATAACATTTGTCCCCCTTTCGTTTACACCCTTATAGTTTTTTTTATTGCCTTTCCTTTTGGTTTTGTTCTTTGGTTTCTTACAAATGTTTTAAGAATTAACCTGGCCTTAAGGAAGTGTTAGCATGGCCTTAGGCCATGTTTCTATTTAACATCTCAAACGAAGGAAATAGGAAACAGGAAGTAGGGAACGAAATCTTTGGCTTCCACACTAATCTCCAGGTCAAATGAAAGAGGCAGCCAGAGGGTACACCATGCTGACTTTCAGGCCCAGACGAAAGGCACGGCTGCATTGAGTCTAGGCCCATACGAAAGGCACTCCCTCATTGCTTTCAACCCCTAGTCGAAGGAGGCAGAAAGGCAGGTTGCATCTTGCATTGGTTCCAAACACAATCGAAAGGCACAACATGCTGACCCCTAGGCCTCAGTAGAAAGTCATGGCTACACCCTTTTCAGGCCAAATCGAAGAGAGTCAGAAAGTGTATAATCGAAGGGTTTGCTTCCCTAAATCGAAAGACCCATTTTTCTTGCTTTTGTTTTATTTTTGTCTTTATATTTTCATGCAATTCAATATGGTTGTAATAGTGTAGGATTTTATCTTTCTGCATTTTTATTACTTTTGTATGCTTGCTAATAAAATAGGATATGTATGGCAAGATAAAAACAACAAGTAGACAACCCACAATCAAAGACTAAATGCATCCAAATCAAACACACTATTCACACACATGCACCCGTAGGATAATTCCACTTGTTTCCTCAGAAAAATAGTCATGTCCCTCGAGTATGGACGTTTTATAAAAGACCCTCAATAAAAGATCGTAGTCCCTCGATGACTCTCAATGTTGCCTTCGGTAAACGATCTAGTCCCTAAACGACATTGCTAAAACGTCCCATAGGTTGCCTTATATGACTATACAAGCGTCCCACGCCCGTCCCTTCACATCCAACGATGGAGCTTCTTACCAAAACAATGGTAAGATAGCAACATCTAAAGGAGGAGGAAAAGAACATTTAAGACCTCTTGAGTAGGTAGGTTGCTCTTAGTTGCTCGCTTGCTCACAACAAAAACACTTTATACACCCACACTTTCATTTTGAAACATTTTCAAAAGACAAACACTTTGTACGCGTTCTTATAGAAATGAGAACTGATCTTACCTGATCAGACTTGGACCGTCCCGACTGGCTCCGAGCTGAAGTTTAAACGAGATGGGGGGGGGGGGAGGGGTACCTGCAAGGCACTCCGATGCTAAAGTGAGTGGTAGTACGAGCAGGCAAAAAGGTGTGTATATGGGTAAGAGAATGAATACCTGACCCTCTTGGAACAGAGGGTATTTATAGCCCCCAGCGCTGGGCCAAGGTACCTTCATTGGGCCGACCAGGATTGGCCCAATAAAGGAACTGCCAAGTTCTACGTGCGTAGTGGGGACCCGCGCGTGGTCTCCTTCCTGGATGCTCTGCGAGAAATACGGACGGACGAGGATGCGGCCTTTCCGGAGTTCAGGTGATGGTGTAACCGTTACAGTATGCCCTACGAGGAGGGTGCTCGAGTTGGACTCGAGCTGGATTGTTTGTGGTCGAGGACGTTGCGTCCGCGGGAAGTGGCGGGCACGGTTGTAGCTTCTGGTCGGCACGCCCCCTGTAGAGCCGTTTGGATTGGGCCTTCACTCTTGCTCTTGGGCCAACCTGGGCCCAGTCCAGAACAGGATCCCCCCAAGTCGTGACTCCTGGAGCTGGAGTTATGACTTGATCTCAGCTTGCCTTTGTCACGGGGCCTCGTGCTCGGCCAGGATATTTGGTTCCCTCGTGGTTGCTTGGGGAGATTTCCCCGTGTCGCGCTCGCGAGATGATTCCTTTCGAGGAATGCTCGGGGGGACCCTCGACGGGCTGCATTTGTCGAGTATGCGAGGCAACCCTTGGGAACCGTGACGCCACCCTATTGAAGATAGAGCCATTATTGCCTAGGGGAGCTATGCGTCGAGGAGGGGAAGTTCGTGGTTCCCTGGGGTGACGTTTTGTATTCCACGTCATCACTATAAATAGGATCCTTGGGTCCCATAATATGTTCTTCCTCTTTGCGCTTCTCCTCCTTCCTATACCTTTGCTGTTGTTGTTTTTCCAGATTTTCATAGGACCGTCGTGCTTTCCGCTGTTGATTTGCTTCTCCGCCGCCGTACCACTTTCCTGATTTCAAGTAAGCGTCTCATCCCTCACGTTTTTTTCTCTGTGGTAGATGAATTTTTCTATTATTTGTATGTTAGAGAATCTGCGTCTGGACTTAGCCAGGTACATTCGTATTCCTGCCCGGCGTATTCATGTTTACATCCGGTGAATGCATGTTTGTGCTCGGTAAACGCGTAGTTTAGGTATGTGACCCGCAATGCTGCCCGTTATCTGCATGGTTCTGGGCGCCTAACTCATGATATTGCCCGGTAAATTCATAGTTCTAGTTTTAGGATTCATGATAGTGCTCGTCATATCCATAGCCTAGGTCGACGTACTCATGACTGGTCGGGATGTCGGCCCATTTAGGCAGTATGTAGGACGACTTGTCGTGGCATCTTGGTGTCGGGGAGGTGATACCATACTTTTGTTCGAATCCTCAAAGTTTTAATCGTGTGTGGAGTGTGACTCGGCTTGTCGTGCCCTTCTTCCCGTCAGTTATGGCGAGCGTATGGATTTGCTCCCCAATTGACCGGTTTCCTGTGCTTTGTAGGTAACAATGGCTGATGAACCGTGTTCCTCGAGGTGTCACGAGGTGGAAGATCAAAGCTCCGAGGAAAATGTGAATCTGATCGATATCATTGACGATCCTCTGCTAGAGTGGGTGGGCGCCGAGCCCAGAGGAATTGCTTCTTCTTATAGTCGGTGCAGTCGGAGCGCGTATACTATCATCGAGCAGGGCGGTAGTTAGCCCAGCTTTTAGAAAAATTTTGTCGTCACCATACCGTCTCTTAACGTGCGGATCTGCTCGGAGTTCCCCGAGTACGGGTTTCCTATGTATGAGATCGCGTTTAAGGACCTTGGCCTAAAGCTCCCCTTTAGTGATTTTCAGGTCGGGGTCTTTAGTCATCTGGAGTTGGCCCCGTCGCAGCTTTAACCCAACTCGATTGCTTTTCTCCGGGCATTCGAACTGACGTGTCGCTTTTTAAGGATTGGGGCGACCATACCTCTTTTCTTCAGAGTCTTCCATTTACAGCGCCAATCTCGGGGAGGTAGGCATGGTTGGGTTTCCCTGAAACAGTCGAAGAGGTTATTCAGGATGTATATGGATTCTGTCTGGGGGTTCAAGGACAAATGGTACATCGTGCGGCCGGTCACCAAAACTGCTCTAGAGTCTGTATACGAGGAATAAACTGTGGTGACCGACGATCACGGGGAGGCTATTATGGATGATGAGGGCCGACCGGTGTTGGGGCGTGTAGCTAAGTTTCCTTTGCATTGGACCTTGCGCCACTACGAGCATGGCATCGGGCACAACCATACGCCCGCGGATGGGATAAGCACCGAAGATGAGGAGGCCTATGGTACCTGTTGTACCCCAAAATTTTCCCTCCCATTTCTCAATGATTTCTCATCACAAAGCCTTTGAAGATCAAGATCCAGTTAGGGTTTCATCTGCTCAAGACTTCTCCTTGCACTATTAACCCAAATTAGGGTTTATGTTTGCACAAAGATGTTTTGACCTAAAATGCCCAAGATGATTTTCTTGCTTCATATTGGACTCCCAAGTTTATCCTCATCAAGTTTCAAGTCTTGATTCCAAGTTTTGCCCAGTCAATTGGACAGTTGACCTAGAAATCAGCTGTATTGGGGAAAAAGTCAACTGTGGCCAATTGACAGTCAAACCTCATGAAAATTGACCCACATCAACATTATGAACTCATATGAACCATTTGATCAAGTTTGGATCACAATTCCACAAGAAATTTGATCAGATCACCAAAAGGGCAGAATGGTCATTTTTAGGGTTTTGACTGCACAAAGGCAATTTTTGACTGTTTGACCCAACCAATGGCAAACCAAGCTCACATATGGACTCAAGGACCCCATGGAATTATCTTGACATGCTCAACAAACTCAAAAGATCCCAAGTACACAAGATTGACAGTTGAATTTCCCAGTCAATTGATCAATTTTGACTGTATACTGAAAAGTCAAACTTTGACTTTTTGGTCAAAATCAAGAGTCAAGATTCATTTTTCATCAAAACATGCCAAATCATGAAACTTGTTCACCAAGAAATCAAAAAATGCAAATTAGGGTTAGAAATGAGAATTTTTCATAACTTAGAATTTTTCTAAGTTATGAAAAACCCTAATTTTTCCCAACTTTGCCCCACTTTTCCACCAAGATCTATTTGGATTCAAACAAAAGTCAAAACATGAAAGTTGTAGCTTGTTGCATAATCTACAACTTTGATTCACAAAGTTTTCCCAAATGAGGCTTGTATCTCAAGTTACAAATTTTTGAATAAGGGCACTAAACCATTCTTAACTTAGTGAAATTTTAACCTATTTTGACAAGGTTTTCTACCCAACTTCAAGGCCATTTTCCATACACTTCCACTTGGAATTTCAATTTGCATTTCAAATATGGATTGTAGTACACATTCCAAGCTTTCCAAAATGTCCAAGAACTTCTCAAACAACCTCATAACTTGAGAGAATCGAATTTCACAATATGGAAAAAACTCACTTTTGAATTGGCCATTTTCCATGTTCATAATTTGTGCAAACTTCTCAAACCAGCATGCCCCTTGATTACAGGTCCTTAAACCTTCCAACACTCAATAATTTAATTCAAACTCTTTGTGCCAAGACCATGTTCTATGGATTCAAGCATGGCATAGTAGATTAATCCCAAAATAGATAAAGCACTTTATCCATTTTTGAAAAAAAGCAAGCTTTATGTCTAATTGAAAATCCAAGAGGTACAGATGAGATCTAATTGGCACAAGATTATGAGCAAAACACTCTGATCAAGGAGAGATTATGCAGCTCATTAGGGGGCCTCTACTGACCTAGAACACAACTTGGGCATTTGTTGCTTAAAGTGTAAGTAACTTGGCATTTTGTAACACAACTCTCATATCAGCTTGCAAACACTTAAGTAAACTTGTGAAACACATCCAGGACATCCCAACCAAGCTAGTACACGACCCTAACAACCCTCATACACTCCCAATCCCAGAATCACCTTCAAACTGCAAGAACAGGGCAAGGCCTGCAGTTTGAGTGCCATCTCCCATTTCTCTCAAGCTTTCTTGCCCAAACCAGTTCACACACATTCCCTAGCATCTATGCAAGCTAACCATGACTTGAAACACGACCTGTAATTCCTCTAACAAGTTCCACCATTTTTACTTTTTCATTTTGCAGTTGAAGTTCTACAGCTCAATTCAAGGTGTCTCAAGGCAAAGTAAATATTGGAACAGCATCACCACACCTCAAGGAAGCTATACCAACCGTTATCTTGCACTGAAAGCTCCCCCATTGCCAGATAGAACTTCAACTGAACAGGTATTTTGGTGAACTTCTATCTCTCTTATTAGGCATCATTAGCTCTAAGTTTGTGAATAAGCAATGTTCTACTCATGCCACTGAACCTGTACATGCTTTTACTTTTCATTTCTTTTGCCCGAGCTGTGAGAATTTAAGGTTTGAAAATGGAAGAAAATCTAGGTCAGGATTTGGGGGAGAAGAAATTCTCTCTCATCTTAGAGAGTTAGATCAAGTTCTGCATATGGTTGGATTCGTCTCTTGATGCTGAACATTTTTTATGTTATGAGTTTTCATTAATAAGCCAGGAATCAGGATGTTTGGATGGAAGAACAGGGCGCGCGATTTTTTGAATAATGTTGTTCAGAGGTTGAAGAAGGTGCCTCATGGGCTGGGCCAGCTTTTGTTTTGCTTCTTACACCATACTTTTTGATTCATACCCCCCTGAGCCCATTTGCTTGATTTAATGTTTTTTTGATTTTTCTTTTTTCATTTTGACTCATTTATTTTTTCTAATAATGTTTAAAACCTGAAAAATCATTTTTACACCATTTTTGCATTTTTTAAGTATTTATTTGTTTATATATACTATTATACATAAATATATATATACTATTATTTAGAAATATTATTAATAATGTAAATATATTGTATTTCTGATTTTTTATTTCATTTTTCCCTTTTGAAACATTTTGTATAAAAAATACCTTTTTTTATAAAATTAAATATTATTATTTTGTGCATATTTAATATATTTTGTAAATAATATAAATATACATATATATATATATATATATATATATATATATATATATATATATATATATATATATATATATATATATATATATATATATATATATATATATATATATATATATATATATATATATATATATATATATATATATATATATATATATATATATATATATATATATATATATATATATATATATATATATATATATATATATATATATATATATACATATATTAATACACTTAGGGTAAAATATCAAAAATATACATATTTTTATTTTTTGTTAATATTTAACACTAAAAATACATTGTTATAAATATACTATATTTTATTTTATTTTTGTATGTAAATAGTAAATATTATATATATATTAAATAATTAATACCCTTTTGATTAAAATTAGGGTTTTTCCCTAAATATAAAAAATACTCCAAAAAATAATACCTTTTTATTTCTCTTTTTATTTTACATAAATAATACTTTTTTTCATACACATAAAAATTCTTTTTACATTTTGCATATTTATTTCATTTCCATTTAATTATGCAATTATTTGTCTTGTAAATATTCAAAGAAAATGATGTAATAGCTAGGTTTAATTTCTTGTCTAAATAACCCCCATTTGAACATTTGTACCCCCCTCCCCATATTATTGTGTTGTAATAGTGTAGGAATTTAATTTTCGCACTTTATCGCTTTCTAAATATACTATGCTAGAGTTAGGGTTTGTATGCAAATAAAACGAACAAAAGTAGTTTGACCTAATACAAGACAAAAAAGCATGAAAATGGACAACACATATCACACTTGCACCCCTAGGGTATTCCACTTTGTTGCCTTCAAATAATTGGGCCATATTGCATGTTAGGTTTCTTTGGGTAAAACAAACAATCAAATGATCATAAGTCCCTCGATGACGCCTTCGAAAAGTTGCCTAAAATGATCAAGTCCCTTTCAAAGAGAAATTGCCCAAAGACATTTAACACTATTGCAATTATGGTCTAAATGATGACCCACGCCCGTCCCTTTCACCTCCTAATACAAGATTGTCCACCAAATGCAATGGTGGAACAAAATTGTCAAAAGGTTTAAAACATAACAAAAATCTTTGAGAAAACTTTAGGGTAGATAACTCTTAGGTACTTGTCAATTTGCAAAGAAAACTCTTGCCTATTTTTAAACCACACTTCACAAACACTTTCAAAACAAACTTTCAAAAAACCTTGAAACATCTTTTCAAAAGACAAAACACCTTTTGTAAAACATTCGAGTAAAGAATTGTTACAAGGGTAGCCTATACAAGGCATCTTTTCAAAACATTTTCAAAATCACACACCAAGCACCATTTCAAACAATTGAAAACCAAGGCAAGTTGATCTAAGCAAGTACCTAAGAGCCCATGGATAACCATGGATAGAAAGGGTGCTAATACCTTCCCTTTCTATAATCTACTCCCCGAACCCAAGAAAAATCTCAAAGGTTTTTGCTGTGCTTTTTAAACCTTTCCTTAGGATAAAATAAAAAGTCGGTGGCGACTCTTGCTCAACCGAAACATTTGCGAAAACAAACGCAAAACCACAGTCAGTTCTCCCACCGTATCACAGAACTGGCGACTCTGCTGGGGAGAAATTTTAAAAGTGGAGTAACCTTAGGGCTTAGATCACCCTCTTGCATGACAAATTGTTTGAATTGTTTGCTTTATGTCTTGGCTCTATTGTTTGGGTTTACAATCCTACACCCGGATTTTGGGAAACATTTCATAGATAGCAATACGTTGTGGAAACTGTTCGGGGTATACCGACACAGTCGAAGCAATAGCTATATTAGTGCGACATATTTGTGAGTACCGGTAACCCTTGAGTTCAATCAAGGAGAGTACGGGGCCGCTGAGTGATGTCACTAAGCACTAATGACCTAGAACCTTACTTGACCATCTTGGCCTTTTATTAGGGGTAGTGAGATGACCGGCTTTGGTGCAGTCCGAAGTTGGTAGATACTCGATACTACACTCATTGAGGGTTGTTTTCTTGGAATATTTTGGTCGCTAGTTAAGTGGCTAAACCAAAACAATGAACAATGAAAACAATCCAGTGATATTGAGCTCCTTAGAACCCGGTTACTATTTATAGGACAGGTTTTTAAGCCAACTACACTCAAGAGGGTACTTACCTATGAAACCCCATGCAAGCCTGAAACTAGGGTTTGGTATGATTTGCTTGTACATATGTTTTGTGCATACATCATAAACATCATGAAACATCATATGCATTCACTAACCATTTCAAGGGTTTGGATCTTCATCTTTTTTTGTAGGTCATGGAAATTCCTCGCAGAAACACCATCCAAGTCAACCTTGTGAGAATTTCTCCTCAACTCAAGGAGCTCACCTCAAGAATTCCGGAAAATTCATCCTTCAGTGAAAGACATGGTAGACTGCTCAGCCTAGTCAGCACCAACATTGAAGAAGACATGATGAAAGTGCTATTCCAGTTCTTTGACCCTCTTCACCACTGTTTCACTTTCCCTGATTATCAATTGGTACCCACTTTGGAGGAGTTTTCTCAACTCCTGAGAATTCCTATCCTTAATCAACTACCCTTCAACAGTACGGAAAAGGAACCAAAGCCGGAAGATGTTGCTCGAGCATTACATCTACAACCATCCGACATCAAGGGGCATTGGGAAACCAGAAGCGGCGTCAAAGGATTCTTAGCAAAATTCTTGTTTGAGAAGGCACAAGAATGTTGGAACTCATTGGACCTACAAGCCTTTGAAGAGATTGTGGCACTCCTTATCTATGGGTTGGTCTTGTTCCCAAATCCTGACCAGTTGGTAGATGTCAACACCGTCAAAATCTTCTTGTCCAGAAATCTAATACCAACATTGCTTGGGGACATTCTTCACTCATTTTACACACGAACAATGAGAAAGAGGGGTGTTCTCATGTGATGTACTCCTCTCCTTGCAAGGTGGTTTATTTCGCACCTTCCACAATATGTCTTGAAGAATGACCAAGGCTCAAGGTGGTCCCAATGGTTGATGACTCTTACTCACTCTGATGTACATTGGTGTTCTCGGTCCAGAGAAAATGTCATCATCGTCGATCGTTGCGGAGAATTTCCTAATGTTCCTTTACTTGGAATCAGGGGAGGTATCACCTACAACCCTTGCCTAGCTTTGAGGCAATTTGGATATGCACGGAGGGATGGCCCTCATGACATGTTGATTCCTAACCTAGTTTTGACTTCGACAACGATGCGCAAGGACTTCGCCAAAGATTCATCAGAGCTTGGGGAAAACTCAACAAGGTTGACAGCAAGACTCTGGGACACAAGAACTCCATCCCTCTTGAGCCCTATCTCAAGTGGGTACGAGCCCGAGCCCAAAATCTAATGATGCCTTATCCTCATGTACTCCCAGTGATTAAAGAGCCCGTCATTGAAGGAGAGGTTCCCTACACCATCCTACATCCAGACATGCCTACATCGTGGGAGGAAATGCAGAAAAGTTGGATTCAGCTCAAGGAGGAACGGAATACTTTTGAAGCTAGCTTCTACGCCAGTGAGAAGAAGGTTCTAGAGCTTACCCGCCGACTCCATGAGCAAGAGGCCCTCAATACCTACATCGCACCAAAGAGGATGCGCAATGTCTTTTTGCCTTAAGAAGTTATTGTGTAATATTTGGCCCATGGGGCATTTATGTACTAACAAACTTCTTCTTATTAATATGACGTGCGTTCTTATTTGTCTGAAACAATTTTGAATGTCCTAAATACTTGAATGCATTGCATACATAAGCATACCATTCATCATGTGCATAAGCAGGTCTCACTCCAGGTTTCCTTATCTGTCTGCTGTTTATTTCAGTAGGATGGATCTCGAGCAAACAGTCAAAGACCTACAAGCTCAAAATGCACAGTTCCAGCAACTCCTGATGACCTTGGCTAAGGGTAAGGAGGATATCAAGACTCAATTGGGGAATAAGGACCCAGTGAAAAAGAAGAAAAAGAGACTCGGAGTGGCTACTTTGGGGAGAAGATTTGACGGAGAAGCTCGGAGAGTGCTTGAATTTCCCCCTACTTCTGATGAAGGGACCAGTAAAAGAGATGGAGTTGCGGTGCCTTCCGAGTCTGATGCGGAAGAAGAAGAGGTAGAAGAGGATGAAGATTATTCTGACCAGCAATACCCTCCAGCTGATGATAAATACAAGGGTTTAGAAGACAGATTGGCCGCCATGGAATTACAAAGAGTACCGGGTTTGGACTTTGAAGACTTGGGTTTGGTTGTCGGGATTGTGATTCCCCCAAAATTCAAAGTGCCAGTGTTTGTGAGGTATGATGGGCTGTCCTGTCCCAAAATGCATCTCAGGTCCTACGTAAGAAAGATTCAACCCTATACGGCAGATAAAAACCTTTGGATTCATTTATTTCAAGACAGCCTTTCGGGAGCTCAGTTGGAGTGGTTTTATCAACTAGAAGGAACCAGTGTCAGAAATTGGGAAGATTTGGCCACCGCTTTCTACAAACAATACCAGTATAATTCTGACCTTGCTCCTACTCGTACCCAACTTCAGGGTATGTCACTAGGAACAAGCGAGGGATTCAAAGAATATGCACAAAAATGGAGGGATTTGGCTGGCAGGGTGCAGCCTCCTTTAACCGACCGCGAACTTGTTGATATGTTTCTTGGGACCCTATCGGGGCCATTTTTCAATCATCTAATTGGTAACTCTTCCGCGGGGTTTACCGATTTGATCTTAACAGGCGAAAGAATAGAAGCTGGCATCAAGTCAGGAAAGATTCAGAAGGGTGTTGCTGCAAGTGTTGAGAAGAAGCCTTTTAAGAAGGAAACAGCTGTGGTATATTCTCAGAGAAGAGCAGGGAAGACGGAGCGTCGGCCAACTGTGGGGGCCGTAATGATTCAGAACACTCCTAGTGAGCAGCCTCGCTATAACCAGTCCAGACCAAATCAACAACGGGTGGAACGGCCACAACGGCAGTTCACCCGTATTAATATGACTCCAGCGCAAGTGCTTCCTCATCTATTGAAGTTGAATCTCGCCACCATCAAGGAGGCACCAAAGAATGTGAATACGTCCTCTCTGCATTATCACGCCAATGCTAAATGCGCCTACCATTCAGACAGTGTTGGACACGACACCAATGATTGCTGGGCACTCAAGCATAAAATCCAAGACCTGATAGAGGCTAAGGAGGTAGAGTTTGACGCTCCAGAGAAGCCTAACGTGATATCTGCACCCATGCCAAAGCACGGCCGAAATGTCAATGCCATTGAAGAAGATTTGTATGTTGCCGATGTCAGTGATCTGACTACTCCACTGCTAACCATTAAGTTGAATTTGTTAAGGGCCGGGATCTTCCCGGGATGTAAAGAAGACTGCTATTGTTGTTACTCTCTGCCGTTTGATTGTCCATTACTGAAGAAAGGCATCCAAGGCCTTATGGATAGTCGACAAATTTTGTTTGAAAAAGTTTCTGCTGTTCCGGTTCATACTGAAGATGTCTCAATCATAACCATTCACGCTAATCTTTCCAAGGCCGTCAAAAAGCCTGTTAAGATTACACCAGCTGCGAAATCTGTTCCTTTGAAGATAACAATGCCAGGGCCTGTTCCCTATGTTTCTGAGAAGTCGATACTTTGGAACTATGGCGGTGACGTCTACTACCATGGTATCAAGCAAATCGAAGTAATTGAAGAAAGTTCGGATGATGATGAAGCCAGCATTAGTAACATTGCAGGCACTAGCAAAATCACCAGGAGCGGGAGAATATTTTCTCCAGAGATTGCCCCTCCAAGAGCAATCTTTGGACCCTCGTCAGCCGATAAGGTCATCCCTGCACCAATAAAACTTTCTGCTAGAACTCCTTTGATTGAAGATGTTGTTGTTCCTAATACTGTCTCTCCTACCGCTGCCGACAAAGGTAAGGGAATCCAATATGAGCCCGTCAGGACGAGGGCTCAACCCTTGGTAATCCCGGAAACCTCCAAGAAGGAAATGGACGAGATTTTGAGGATAATCAAAAGAAGTGACTACGATGTGGTAGAACAGTTGGGGCAAACCCCCTCAAAGATCTCCATGTTGGCACTACTACTTTGCTCAGAAGCGCACGCTAAAGCCCTGATAAAATTCCTGAAGGCAGCTTATGTGCCCCAGGAAACCTCTGCGGATCAATTTCAAAATTGCGTGGCTAGCCTGACTGCGGACAATGGATTAGGTTTTTCTGATGCCGACCTAACTCCTAAAGGTAGAAATCACAATGATGCTTTGCACATTTCAGTCGAGTGTCGAGGAACTACTCTCGCACATGTCTTGGTTGATACTGGTTCGTCGTTGAATGTTTTGCCTAAGAAGGCCTTGGACCGACTAGATTGTGAGGGGTTGGAATTGAAGCCGAGTGATATTGTTGTCAGAGCTTTCGATGGTTCGAAGAGAATGGTCCATGGGGAGGTTGAAATTCCCATCAAGATAGGCACTGAGGTGTTTAAATCCACTTTCTATGTGATGGACATCCGTCCATCATACTCTTGCTTGCTGGGTAGACCTTGGATACACCATGCTGGGGCAGTTACCTCCTCCTTGCATCAGATGTTGAAGTATCCTGTCAAGGGAAAGATCATCACTGTCCATGGCGAAGAAGAGTACATGATTAGCCACTTAAATTCTTTCCGGTATGTGGAGGTTGAAGGAGAGTTCATTGAGACACCGTTTCAACATTTCGAAGAAGTCCTTCCCGAAATAGCAGTAGCGAAGTTGGCAGCTGAGACACCGAGGCAGATGGCCAGGATGGCATCTCTGGAGGACGCAAGGGCCGCGATAAAAGAAGGGAAGAATTCAGCATGGGGGCAGTTACCTGACATTCCACATAAGACAGACAAATTTGGATTAGGGTTCACTACTGCAGGCCAAAAAGCTATATGCCGATCAAAGATTGAAAGAGCGCCAGTCAAGATTTCTCCCTACGGAATCAACGCTTTGGAGGACGAAGACAAAGAGAGCAACATTGAAGAGTGGATTTATCCAACTGTTAAGGGAGGATTGAGCAACTGGGAGGCAAAAGACTTTGTCCCCATCACTTTTATTCATCAGTAATTTATCTGCTAAAAATTTCTTATTTGGTCTGTAATATTTACTTTCAAACAATCCGTACACTATCTTTTCACCTCATGCCTTGCCCGGGGCATGTAGGTCCACTTGTAAGGGTTTGATTATTTTTCATATCCATATGCCATGTTTAATGATTCATTGGACGTTTTTCATTTGATAAACTGCTTGTGTTCATTTTCTTTCTTTTTGCATTTTTTAAGGATGGTTATCCCTTACACACACCCACACTCACCAATGCAGGTACCCATCCACTCCGGATTCCATGGGTGACTATTCTGCTATATCTTTCAATAACTCTGAGGATCTGGTCAATCTAGCCGAGTATGAAGATGACGAAGGATGTGAAGTACCAGGGGAACTAGCCAGACTTCTACAGCAAGAGGAAAGGGCCATTCTACCGCACGAAGAGTCATTGGAAACTGTCAACTTAGGGACCGAGGAAGACCGGAAGGAGGTGCAAGTGGGTGCCAATTTGAAACCGAATGTCAAGGAACGCCTGATACAGTTGTTGAATGAGTATGTTGAAATCTTCGCTTGGTCTTATGAAGACATGCCGGGTTTAGACACAGACATCGTGGTTCACCGTCTCCCCACAAGAGAAGACTGTCCACCGATCAAGCAAAAAGTTCGCCGAATGAGGCCTGACATGTCTGAAAAGATCAAGGCAGAAGTAATGAAGCAATTCGATGCTGGCTTTCTGGCTGTTACGTCCTATCCTCAATGGGTCGCTAACATTGTGCCAGTACCTACGAAAGATGGCAAAGTCAGGATGTGTGTGGACTACCGGGATTTGAATAGGGCCAGCCCCAAAGATGATTTCCCGCTACCTCACATTGACATTTTAATCGACAATACATCTCAGCACAAAGTGTTTTCCTTCATGGATGGATTCTCGGGCCACAATCAAATCAAAATGGCCCCTGAGGACATGGAGAAAACTACTTTCGTCACACAATGGGGCACTTTCTGTTACAAAGTGATGTCGTTCGGGCTGAAGAACGCAGGGGCAACTTATCAACGCGCCATGGTAGCTTTATTTCATGATATGATACATCATGAGATTGAAGTTTACGTAGACGACATGATAGCTCGGTCACAAACAGAGGAAGAGAACCTTGAACATCTGGAGAAGCTATTTGCCAGATTAAAAGAATACAAGCTCAGGCTGAATCCAAGTAAATGCACTTTTGGAGTTAGGTCTGGTAAGCTCTTGGGATTCATTGTAAGCAACAAAGGCATTGAAGTCGATCCCGCAAAAGTAAAAGCAATACAAGAGATGCCTGCTCCCCGTACTGAGAAGGAGGTTAGAGGATTCTTGGGGCGCTTGAACTATATTGCCAGATTCATCTCTCATCTGACTTCCACCTGTGAGCCAATTTTCAAACTCTTGAAAAAAGATCAGGTAGTCGAGTGGAACGACGATTGTCAAGCTGATTTTGATAGAATCAAGGAGTATTTGCTAGAACCTCCTATTCTGATGCCACCCGTCGGAGGAAGACCATTGATCATGTATTTGACCGTTTTGGATAACTCAATGGGGTGTGTTTTGGGCCAACATGACGAGTCTGGTCGAAAAGAGCATGCTATTTATTACCTTAGCAAAAAGTTTACCGACTGTGAGACTCGCTACTCACTGCTCGAGAAAACTTGCTGCGCTTTGGTATGGGCTGCTCGCCGACTAAGACAGTATATGTTGACTCATACTACCTTGTTGATTTCCAAAATGGATCCTATCAAGTATATCTTCGAGAAGCCCGCTTTATCTGGAAGGATAGCTAGATGGCAAATGATCTTAACTGAGTATGACATCCAGTACACAACCCAAAAAGCTATAAAAGGGAGTGTACTAGCTGACCATCTGGCTCATCAAGCTATCGAAGACTATCAACCCATGAGATTTGACTTCCCAGACGAGGACATCATGAATTTGGACAACATTGAAAGTAATGGACCGTATGACGGACCTGAAAAGGGATCCCGATGGACCCTATACTTTGATGGTGCTTCAAATGCACTTGGAAATGGTATTGGCGCGGTACTCATTTCTCCGGAAGGTTGCCAGACACCTTTCACGGCCCGACTTTGCTTCAGCTGCACAAACAACATGGCTGAGTATGAAGCCTGCATCTTTGGTCTCAAGGCTGCTATAGACTTGGGGATCAAATCTTTGATCGTATTTGGGGACTCAGCTTTGGTTATCAGTCAAATCAAAGGAGAGTGGGATACCAAGCATCCTAATCTTATCCCATACAAAGAACATGTCCTGACATTGTTGCCTCATTTCGAGCAAATTACCTTCGAGCATTTCCCGCGAGAAGATAATCAGCTAGCAGATGCTCTGGCCACAATGTCCTCCATGTTTAAACTCAACTGGGATAACGAGGCTCCTCAAATCACCATCGAGCGAATGGATGAACCTACGCATTGTCACGAGATTAATACCGAAGAGGTAGTGGAACAACCCTGGTTCCATGAAATCAAAAGGTATCTCGAGACCAGAGATTATCCTGAAGGAGCTTCAGTAAATGACAAGAAGTTCTTAAGGAAATTTGTTGCCAAATTCTTCCTGAGCAACGACATCCTCTACAAACGAAGCCATGATTGTGTATTACTCCGATGTGTAGACAAAGCTGAAGCGGAGTTAATTATGACTGACATACACAGCGGCACATTTGGCACTCACTTGAGCGGGCATACAATGGCTAAGAAGATCCTAAGGGCAGGCTATTACTGGTCTACCATGGAAGCTGACTGCCATCAACATTCCCGTACTTGCCACAATTGTCAAGTCTATGCTGACAAAGTTCATATCCCTCCGGTTCCTCTCAACGTCCTGACTGCTCTGTGGCCATTTGCAATGTGGGGCATTGACATGATTGGAGAGATCAAGCCCACGGCTTCCAACGGGCATCGCTTTATCCTGGTTGCCATTGACTATTTCACCAAATGGGTCGAAGCAGCTTCCTTCGCCTCTGTTACTAAAAATGTGGTTGCTCGCTTTATCAAGCAAAATCGCATATGTCGGTATGGTGTTCCAGATAGGATCATCACAGACAACGGTACAAATCTGAATAACACAATGATCACTGCATTGTGCGAACAGTTCAAGATTTATCATCACAATTCATCTCCCTATCGACCGAAGATGAACGGTGTTGTTGAAGCTGCGAACAAAAACATTAAGAAGATCATTCAGAAAATGACAGTCACTTACAAAGACTGGCATGAGATGTTACCGTTTGCTCTACATGGATACCGTACGATGACACGTACTTCAACTGGGGCAACCCCATTTTCTTTAGTTTATGGCATGGAAGATGTTTTGCCTATGGAAGTCCAGATCCCTTCTCTAAGGATTATGAAGGATGCAGGTTTGAACGAAGATGATTGGATGCAGACCCGACTTGATCAACTCAATCTGATCGACGAAAAGCGACTTGCTGCTATATGCCATGGTCAGACGTATCAAAAACGGATGATCAAGGCCTTCAATAAGAAAGTCAAACGTCAAGTGTATCAAGTCGGAGATCTCGTAATCAAGCGGATTATCTTACCGCAAAGTGATCCCAGGGGAAAATGGACTCCTACATATGAAGGATCATTTGTGATCAAGAGCATATTTTCTGGTGGGGCAATGATTCTGACCACCATGGACAGCGACGATTTGCCGCACCCTGCGAACGCAGACATAGTCAAAAGATACTACGCATAAAATGACCCGACAAGTCGAAAACCCGAAAGGGCGGCTTGGGCAAAAATGGGCATCCCGGTGGATCGAAAACCCGAAAGGGCGGTTCAGGCAAAAATTAGGGATAAAAAACAAAAATCTGTACACCCGGCAAGTTGAAAACCCGAAAGGGCGGCTTGGGCAAAAAGGGGTTTCCCGGTGGATCGAAAACCCGAAAGGGCGATTCAGGAAAAAGTTAGGGAATTAAAGCGTATGACTATGTCTCGTCGGATCACTTCAAGGACAATCTCTTCATCAACCGGTTCCAGGCTTCTGATCAATCCAGTCATCGTCAAGCGAAGCATTGAATGGACAGATATTCAGAGTTGTGAAAGCTATAGCGGAATGGAATCCCATGGAATTATTTCACATGGTCATCCTTATTTTGTATAAACCTTTCAAATATTTACGACAAAATCCTCTTACTAGGATGATTGTCTCCTTTGTACAAATATACTCATAGAAAATCAATACAAATACTTTTCCCGGAAATTTGTGTCATTTCCTTTTCTTTTCTCTTGCACTATTTGTTTTATTTTGAGAAACGTCCAATGTTTTGTTAAATAGGAATATGCATTTGAAACATAATCATTTTCTTATGAGTCGGGAAAGAGGATTACTGATAGGTCAAAGGAACAGTTGGATATCTTGATACCCTTCAAAGGAAACCCCCGGGAAATTTGGAATCCATATCCCTAGCAAGTCTTGAAGCTCATCCCCAGTAGATTCTGGAAGCTTATCCCCCGCAGAGTACGGACGTCTCTCCCGAGTTTTATTCAAAGTTGATCCTCACAAGGCCTTATAACTGGGTTATCCTCAGCTAACAACCACGGAAGATCGCACTCGCCAAAATTCTTCCTATCCCCAGCGGAGTTCATCAAAATTCCCCAGCAGTAACTTATCTTTACAATCCCTCAGCCAGAGGGTCCTCAGGAATTCAATTCCCCTCAGAATTTAAGTTTCAATATCCCCAGCTGAGCTAAAACTTCAAATTATCAATCCCCAGCGGAGCCAGACTAATGAACCTTTTCCCCACAGAGTCTTAGGAGAACAAATCTTGAGTTCCCCAGTGAAGTCGCCATAGATGCTTCTCGCCAAACTGAAGATTCTCAGTCTTGCATCCCCAGCATGAGTCTACTAGATCGGTACTCCCCGGTAGAAGTCATCAGGAATTCCCCAGAGGTTTGGTATACAACCCAAGCTCCTTGTTCCCCAGCAACAGCCAAGGAATTGTTCTTCCCGGCAGCAGTCAAGATGCTTTTATCTTCAGCCATCCAGGATTCATCTATCCCCAGCAAGACAGCTCATCAGCTTACATGCGCATTCATTACATTCATATCACAAACATTGATATAACATATATTGCATCATACATTTCACGCAACATAATTTTGTGTTTAGCTAACATTTTGTCCTTTTCAGGATAAGAATAAAAGGCTATCATTAACAATTTCAGATGCGGTTTTACGCGGACTCATCATCAGGCAACCCTACACCGGTTCCTCCTCAAATTTCAAGATTTCTGAAAACAGTTTACGGGTTCTCCAAGTAACGGATGTTAACCTATCACTTGTTCAGTTTCTTCTCAAGACTTCTGAAAACAGTCTATGGATTCTTCCCAACAACGGATGTTAGTCTATCACTTGTTCAGATGCAACCTTTGAAAACAGTTTACGGACGCTTCCCAACAACGGATGCTGCTCTATTGCTTATTCAACTCCAAGATTTCTGAAAACAGCTCGCGGGTTCTCCAAGTAACGGATGTTAACCTATCACTTGTTCAGTATCTTCTCAAGACTTCTGAAAACAGTCTATGGATTCTTCCCAACAACGGATGTTATTCTATCACTTGTTCAGATGCAACCTTTGAAAACGGTTTACGGACGCTTCCCAACAACGGATGCTGCTCTATTGCTTATTCAACTCCCAGATTTCTGAAAACAGTTCACGGGTTCTCCAATTAACGGATGTTAACCTATCACTTGTTCAGTTTCTTCGCAAGACTTCTGAAAACAGTTTACGGATTCCTCCCAACAACGGATGTCAATCTATTGCTTATTCAGACCCCAGTTCAAAAAGGGTCCTAAACATGGACACCTTGCTGATACTCATTCCAGATGGAATCTTTAAGCCCATCCCCGACAAGTTTCTGTCACCTCTCAAGATGGCATCTCTAAGCCCATCTCCAAATGGCATCTCTAAGCCCATTCCCGCATCCATTGCTTTGACGAGTGCAAATTTAAGGGCACTCTAGTGTCCAATCTCCCTTTACCCTCGAGTCACGAAAGGCAAACCTGCCAATCTAACTCTTCGGATTCAAGAAGATTGAACAGGGGCAACTGTTGTACCCAAAAATTTTCCCTCCCATTTCTCAATGATTTCTCATCACAAAGCCTTTGAAGATCAAGATCCAGTTAGGGTTTCATCTGCTCAAGACTTCTCCTTGCACTATTAACCCAAATTAGGGTTTATGTTTGCACAAAGATGTTTTGACCTAAAATGCCCAAGATGATTTTCTTGCTTCATATTGGACTCCCAAGTTTATCCTCATCAAGTTTCAAGTCTTGATTCCAAGTTTTGCCCAGTCAATTGGACAGTTGACCTAGAAATCAGCTGTATTAGGGAAAAAGTCAACTGTGGCCAATTGACAGTCAAACCTCATGAAAATTGACCCACATCAACATTATGAACTCATATGAACCATTTGATCAAGTTTGGATCACAATTCCACAATAAATTTGATCAGATCACCAAAAGGGCAGAATGGTCATTTTTAGGGTTTTGACTGCACAAAGGCAATTTTTGACTGTTTGACCCAACCAATGGCAAACCAAGCTCACATATGGACTCAAGGACCCCATGGAATTATCTTGACATGCTCAACAAACTCAAAAGATCCCAAGTACACAAGATTGACAGTTGAATTTCCCAGTCAATTGATCAATTTTGACTGTATACTGAAAAGTCAAACTTTGACTTTTTGGTCAAAATCAAGAGTCAAGATTCATTTTTCATCAAAACATTCCAAATCATGAAACTTGTTCACCAAGAAATCAAAAAATGCAAATTAGGGTTAGAAATGAGAATTTTTCATAACTTAGAATTTTTCTAAGTTATGAAAAACCCTAATTTTTTCCCAACTTTGCCCCACTTTTCCACCAAGATCTATTTGGATTCAAACAAAAGTCAAAACATGAAAGTTGTAGCTTGTTGCATAATCTACAACTTTGATTCACAAAGTTTTCCCAAATGAGGCTTGTATCTCAAGTTACAAATTTTTGAATAAGGGCACTAAACCATTCTTAACTTAGTGAAATTTTAACCTATTTTGACAAGGTTTTCTACCCAACTTCAAGGCCATTTTCCATACACTTCCACTTGGAATTTCAATTTGCATTTCAAAGATGGATTGTAGTACACATTCCAAGCTTTCCAAAATGTCCAAGAACTTCTCAACCAACCTCATAACTTGAGAGAATCGAATTTCACAATATGGCAAAAACTCACTTTTGAATTGGCCATTTTCCATGTTCATAATTTGTGCAAACTTCTCAAACCAGCATGCCCCTTGATTACAGGTCCTTAAACCTTCCAACACTCAATAATTTAATGCAAATTCTTTGTGCCAAGACCACGTTCTATGGATTCAAGCATTGCATAGTAGATTAATCCCAAAATAGATAAAGCACTTTATCCATTTTTGAAAAAAGCAAGCTTTATGTCTAATTGAAAATCCAAGAGGTACAGATGAGATCTAATTGGCACAAGATTATGAGCAAAACACTCTGATCAAGGAGAGATTATGCAGCTCATTAGGGGGCCTCTACTGACCTAGAACACAACTTGGGCATTTGTTGCTTAAAGTGTAAGTAACTTGGCATTTTGTAACACAACTCTCATATCAGCTTGCAAACACTTAAGTAAACTTGTGAAACACATCCAGGACATCCCAACCAAGCTAGTACACGACCCTAACAACCCTCATACACTCCCAATCCCAGAATCACCTTCAAACTGCAAGAACAGGGCAAGGCCTGCAGTTTGAGTGCCATCTCCCATTTCTCTCAAGCTTTCTTGCCCAAACCAGTTCACACACATTCCCTAGCATCTATGCAAGCTAACCATGACTTGAAACACGACCTGTAATTCCTCTAACAAGTTCCACCATTTTTACTTTTTCATTTTGCAGTTGAAGTTCTACAGCTCAATTCAAGGTGTCTCAAGGCAAAGTAAATATTGGAACAGCATCACCACACCTCAAGGAAGCTATACCAACCGTTATCTTGCACTGAAAGCTCCCCCATTGCCAGATAGAACTTCAACTGAACAGGTATTTTGGTGAACTTCTATCTCTCTTATTAGGCATCATTAGCTCTAAGTTTGTGAATAAGCAATGTTCTACTCATGCCACTGAACTTGTACATGCTTTTACTTTTCATTTCTTTTGCCTGAGCTGTGAGAATTTAAGGTTTGAAAATGGCAGAAAATCTAGGTCAGGATTTGGAGGAGAAGAAATTCTCTCTCATCTTAGAGAGTTAGATCAAGTTCTACATATGGTTGGATTCGTCTCTTGATGCTGAACATTTTTTATGTTATGGGTTTTCATTAATAAGCCAGGAATCAGGATGTTTGGATGGAAGAACAGGGCGCGTGATTTTTTGAATAATGTTGTTCAGAGGTTGAAGAAGGTGCCTCATGGGCTGGGCCAGCTTTTGTTTTGCTTCTTACACCATACTTTTTGATTCATACCCCCCTGAGCCCATTTGCTTGATTTAATGTTTTTTTGATTTTTCTTTTTTCATTTTGACTCATTTATTTTTTCTAATAATGTTTAAAACCTGAAAAATCATTTTTACACCATTTTTGCATTTTTTAAGTATTTATTTGTTTATATATACTATTATACATAAATATATATATATACTATTATTTAGAAATATTATTAATAATGTAAATATATTGTATTTCTGATTTTTTATTTCATTTTTCCCTTTTGAAACATTTTGTATAAAAAATACTTTTTTTATAAAATTAAATATTATTATTTTGTGCATATTTAATATATTTTGTAAATAATATAAATATATATATATATATTAATACACTTAGGGTAAAATATCAAAAATATACATATTTTTATTTTTTGTTAATATTTAACACTAAAAATACATTGTTATAAATATACTATATTTTATTTTATTTTTGTATGTAAATAGTAAATATTATATATATTAAATAATTAATACCCTTTTGATTAAAATTAGGGTTTTGCCCTAAATATAAAAATACTCCAAAAAATAATACCTTTTTATTTCTCTTTTTATTTTACATAAATAATACTTTTTTTCATACACATAAAAGTTCTTTTTACATTTTGCATATTTATTTCATTTCCATTTAATTATGCAATTATTTGTCTTGTAAATATTCAAAGAAAATGATGTAATAGCTAGGTTTAATTTCTTGTCTAAATAACCCCCATTTAAACATTTGTACCCCCTCCCCATATTATTGTATTGTAATAGTGTAGGAATTTAATTTCGCACTTTATCGCTTTCTAAATATACTATGCTAGAGTTAGGGTTGGTATGCAAATAAAACGAACAAAAGTAGTTTGACCTAATACAAGACAAAAAAGCATGAAAATGGACAACACATATCACACTTGCACCCCTAGGGTATTCCACTTTGTTGCCTTCAAATAATTGGTCCATATTGCATGTTAGGTTTCTTTGGGTAAAACAAACAATCAAATGATCATAAGTCCCTCGATGACGCCTTCGAAAAGTTGCCTAAAATGATCAAGTCCCTTTCAAAGAGAAATTGCCCAAAGACATTTAACACTATTGCAATTATGGTCTAAACGATGACCCACGCCCGTCCCTTTCACCTCCTAATATAAGATTGTCCACCAAATGCAATGGTGGAACAAAATTGTCAAAAGGTTTAAAACATAACAAAAATCTTTGAGAAAACTTTAGGATAGATAACTCTTAGGTACTTGTCAATTTGCAAAGAAAACTCTTGCCTATTTTTAAACCACACTTCACAAACACTTTCAAAAAACCTTGAAACATCTTTTCAAAAGACAAAACACCTTTTGTAAAACATTCGAGTAAAGAATTGTTACAAGGGTAGCCTATACAAGGCATCTTTTCAAAACATTTTCAAAATCACACACCAAGCACCATTTCAAACAATTGAAAACCAAGGCAAGTTGATCTAAGCAAGTACCTAAGAGCCCATGGATAACCATGGATAGAAAGGGTGCTAATACCTTCCCTTTCTATAATCTACTCCCCGAACCCAAGAAAAATCTCAAAGGTTTTTGCTGTGCTTTTTAAACCTTTCCTTAGGATAAAATAAAAAGTCGGTGGCGACTCTTGCTCAACCGAAACATTTGTGAAAACAAACGCAAAACCATAGTCAGTTCTCCCACCGTATCACAGTACCCTCTGCAGATATGTCGACAGTTTCTTCCCTGCCCGGTGGGCCACGAGGGAGGGAAAGGATATTCTCGACGAAGATGGTTACCCGGCCTTTGAGGCCCGACCTATAGATACGAAGGCGCTTGTGGAGTGTCAGTCCTACGGGCAGGCCGCGAACCTGCTAGGTTATTTTTTGTCTTATAGTCTTGTTCGAATTTCTTCATTTGTTATTTGCTCGTAACTAACCCGGGTTTTTTTATGTAGGTCACATGGCTGGGCGAAAGGAGAGGCTTCTGAAGTTGACACAGGATAAGAAAGTCAACAAGAGAGTGGTGCGAGCTCCTCAGGCGACGAGGATGGGCCCGCCAACTAGCTCGGGCGATGCTTCTGGAGGGTCCCCCGACGCTCAGGATGTCGAGCAGCATGTCGATCCGATACCGAGGAAGAGGAATCGGGTAGAGAGCCAGCCGGAAGTTGGCGAGGAGTCCGGTGCAGTGAGGTCCTTTGGGTTGCCCCCTGTTTTAAATAGGAGGGTTTCTTCGAGGGGTTCCCCTTGTCAGTAAGCGCCGACGAAGCTGAGACCATTAGGCAACTGAGTAAGGAAATTCGGAGAAAGCATCTGGCCGCCAACATGGTCGGGATGGTCAAGATGGCCGAGATGGCCGTTGTCCTAGCCGAGGAGGGGGCAGACTCTGATCGCGTCAAAGAGCTGGAACAGGAGAAAGCTGCCCTTACTGCGAGCTCACGAAAGTTGAAGGCTGCCCTGGAGCGCTCTGAGGAGATGTTCCGCGAGCAAGCCGAGTTGTTGGCCACGGAGAAAGAGAACTCGGGGAAGGTTGCCGAGGAGAGGGACTACTTTCGTGAGGACCGGGAACGCCTAGAGATCGACAACGGGCGTCTTACCAAAGAGGTAGAGGAACTGAAGGCCGCCATGCTCCATGCCGAAGATGAGTCGGAGGAGACAGCTCCCTTGCGGAGTCGGTCGGAACTGGTCGCCTGTATTCAACTACTTGAGACGGACTGTGTTGGCGCCTTGGAGGATGGCTTTGAAGCCGTGGTTAGCCAGCTCACTCTGCTGAATCCCGATCTGAATACCGAAGGGGTGGGCTTCATGTCCCAGATCATCGACGGCCAAATCGTGCCTCCGCTCGAGTCTCCTGTTGTCGTCGCTGGTAGCCCCGGGGAAGTCTAGCCATGAAATTATAGTCGGGCCTGCGCGCCTTTTTATTTATGGTTGTTTTTGGGGGCCTGCGTGCCCGTGCATATCTACTTTTTGGGTCTGCGTGCCCGTTCTTGTAATTCTCGAACATTGTCGGCCTTGTTGGTCAGTTTATTTCTATCTGTTATTTATGAGCTTTTGACTGAATGCTTGTTTCGACCTTGATTTTTTTCCCGTGTTTATGTTTTCATATTTTGTGATAAAATTTGCCTAAGTTATGTCCCCGAGTCTCGCCCGTGCTCGGCTGTCATCTTGTTCGCAAATTTGCCTAAGTCTTTTTCTCGGGACATGCTCGGCTTTCTATTTTGTGGCAAATTTCGCCTAAGTTACAACCTCGAGGAGAGATTCTTTTTCGACCCTTTGGATGGTACGACGTACTTCGAGATTCGTCGGGCGTGCGGAACGAAGCCGCTTGCTCGGGCGTATGACCTGAATCGGGGTCGCTTGCCCGTGGCGTGAACTGCCCATCGCGAGCTAGGTGTTCTGCCCTACAGGTACTTCGACGGTGGAGCTCGATTGAGGTGTCCACGTCGGGCACTGTCATTCATGCTTGTTTGCTGAACGATGTTATGTCGTTTGGGCGTAGATTTGGCCTGTACCTTATCCTTTCTACGTGGTCGGGACCTTTCTCCCCGTTGACCGGATGTGGACGTCGATGACGAGGGTCCTTGGTGTCAAGGGTTTTTAACTATAGTACTGCTTTAGTTTAGCAGCGTTCCAGGGTCGTGGTAGTGGTTCTCCGTCTAGTTGCTCGAGGTAATATGCCCCGGTACCTGTGGTGCCGTGGACGCGATAAGGCCCTTCCCAGTTCGCGGCCAATTTTCCTTCGCAGGAGTCTTTCTGCTTTCTTCGTAATACCAGGCTGCCGATTTCGAAATCACGTTTAATGACCTTGTCGTTATGACGTAGGGCCACTCGTTGTTTCAGGGTGGCCTCGCGTAGGGCCTCCCTCGATCGGATTTCCTCGACTAAGTCGAGTTCATCCCTGAGGGCCTCGTCGTTCATTTCTTTGTCGAGGGGATTCTCTATCCGCTTGGAGGGTTCCCTGATTTCTACTGGGATAACGACCTCGGTGCCGTATGTTAGTCGGAAGGGGGTCTCGCCCGTTGTCGAGTGGGGCATGGTGCGGTACACCCACAAGACACTGTGCAACTCCTCGACCCACCCCCTTTTTGCTTCGTCGAGCCGGCGTTTGAGTCCTCGGAGGATGACTCTGTTCGCAGCTTCGGCTTGCCCGTTAGTTTGAGGGTGCTCGACCGAGGTGAAGTGTTGTTTTGTTCCCAGTTTGGTGACGAAGTCTTGGAACCCGTGGTCGGTGAATTGGGTGCCGTTATCGGTCACCAGTGCCCTCGGGATTCCGAATCTGACGAGGATGTTTCTCTTGTAGAAACGGAGGATGTTGTGCGAGGTGATCTTCGCGAGAGCCTCGACCTCTATCCATATCGTGAAGTAATCCACGGCTATGATGAGGAATTTATTTTGGTAAGTCTCTTGTACGAAAGGACCGAGGATATCCATACCCCACCATGCAAACGACCACGGAGACGACAGTATGCTCAGTTCGTGAGGGGGAGCGAGGTGCATGTCATTGTGCCTCTGGCACTTGTCACACTTCTTGACGTGTTCCTTGGCGTCCTGCTGCATTGTCGACCAATAATACCCCGCTCGAAAGGCTTTCCTCGCCAGGGATTTACCGCCCATGTGCTGGGCGTTAATCCCTTCGTGTATCTCCCGCAGTACCTCGGGGACTATGGATTCGTCGATGCACTTTAGGAGGGGGATGGAGAATCCCCTGCGGTATAGTTTGTGCTCGAGCACCACGTAGGAGCATGCTCGTCGCTTCGTGATGGTTGCATCTGTCTGGTTCGAGGGGAGTTCGCCTTTCGTCAGAAAATTGTACACCGGGGTCATCCAGGACGAGGCATCTCCTATGGCGTGGACTTCGACTAGTGTCGAGGATCTTTCGATGCTCGGGCGTGATAGGGATTCTTGTATGACGGATTTGTTTCCGCCCTTCTTTCTCGTGCTCGCTAGTTTGGACAATATGTATGCCCTTGTGTTTTGCTCGCGCGGGATATGTGAAATCTCTGCTCGTTCAAACTTTGTCATGTATTTTTTGACTAAGATTAAGTATTCGACAAGGTTATCGTTCTTGGCTTGGTAACTCCCCTGGACTTGGGAGGCGACGAGTTGTGAGTCTGTGAATATTTGTATTTCGCAGGCTCCCAGGTCCTCGGCTAGCCTCAGTCCTGCGAGCAGGGCCTCATACTCTGCTTGGTTATTGGACACCGGGAAGGAGAGGGTTAACGAGTGCTCGATCACTACGCCTTCCTCATTTTCCAAGAGGATCCCCGCGCCGCTCTCGGACGAGCTAGAGGCTCCGTCGACGAAGATGGTCCATTTGTGTTCCTTCCCGGCAGGCGGGTCGTGAGCGGTCATTTCCGCGACGAAGTCGGCCAGGGCTTGTGCTTTCAGAGCTTTCCTACTCTTGTATTGAATTTCAAATTCGGAGAGCTCCAAGGACCATTTCAACATTCTGCCCGCCATGTCAGGCCGACCCAAGAGTTGCCTCACTGGTTGGTCGGTTCGTACGATGACCGTGTGGGCCAGAAAATAGTGTCTGAGTCTCCTCGCAGCATTAACGAGGGCCAGAGCTACCTTTTCTATCTGTTGGTACCTGCTCTCGGGGCCTTGTAGTGCTTTGCTGGTGAAGTACACGGGTTTCTGTCCGTCGATGGTCTCGCGGATGAGAGTCGCGCTGACGGCTTCGTTTGAGACGACCAAGTACAAGAATAATGGCTCCCCGTCGACTGTTCGAGATAACACGGGTGGTTGTGATAGGCTTTGCTTTAGGTGGCGCAGTTCCCGCTCACACTCCTCGGTCCATTCGAAGGCTGCTTCTTTGCGAAGGAGCCTGAAGAAAGGGAGGGCGTGCTGAGCGGACCTCGCGACGAAGCGGGATAATGACGTGAGCATGTCGTTCATGATTTGTATTGATTTCTTTGATGTCGGGGTCGGGAGATCGGAGAATGCTCAACATTTGTCGGGGTTGGCTTCAATTCCTCATTCTGTTAGGTAGAATCCGAGGAATTTCCCCGCCTTGACTTCGAACGTGCATTTTTCGGGGTTGAATCTCATCTTACATTGTCTTGCTTGGGCGAAGACTGCCTTGAGGTGTGCAGCATGATCGGTGTCTGCTCGAGATTTGACGATCATGTCGTCCATGTAGACCTCGAGCATGTCTCCAATCTGCTTGTGGAAAACCCTGTTCATCATACGCTGGTAAGTTGCCCCAGCGTTTTTTAGTCCAAAGGGCATTACGTTGTAGTAATAATTGCCCGAGCTGGTCATGAAAGTCGTGCAGTGTTTGTCGCCCATGGCCATCAGGATTTGATTATAGCCCGAGTAAGCATCCATAAACGATAACGTTTTGTAGCCGGCCGAGTTGTTGACCAGCATGTCTATGTTCGGTAAAGGGAATGCATCTTTCGGGAAAGCCCGGTTGAGATCGGTATAGTCAACACACATCCTCCATTTTCCATTATTCTTTTTAACAAGTACAACGTTCGACAGCCAGGTTGAATACCGGGCTTTAGAAATAAAATTCGCCTCTAGGAGGTCTTTTACAGCTTTTTCAGCAGCCTCCGTTTTCTCTGGAGACTGCCTACGCTTATGTTGTACTACGGCCTTAGCGGCAGGATCTATGGCGATGTGGTGACAGGCGACCTCCGGCTCGAGTCCGAGCATCTCCGCGGCGCTTCAGGCGAACATGTCAGCATTCTCGCACAAGCAGGCTTTGATTTGCTTCCTTGCCAGGTCGGGGAGATCCTTGCCAATCTTTACTCCTTTGCTCGGGTCTGCGCCGAGGGGGACGAGCTCAAAGTCCCCATCCGGTATTGGTCGGAGTGGAACTTGCTCACCGTTGGGAGGTTCGTCCTGATCGAAACGAGCTTCCAGAGCTATAGAGTCGACCTTTGGTGGAGCTTTCTGGACTTCTTCCTTGGCAGACTCTGGCTTGTCAGGCTCCTGTCGTGTCGTCGCTGCTCTTTTGCGGGCCTTGTCCCTACGTCGACAGTGTCGCGTCCCTTAGATGAAGCGTTGAAACACCTTCGAGCAGCGGCTAGGTCTCCCTAGATAGTAGCTACCCGTGCCCTTTTGGTGTAGAACTTCATCTTCAGGTGGACGGTGGAGGGCACCGCTGTCAGTTCTGCCAGTGTTGGTCTCCCCAGGATGCAGTTGTAGAGGGATGGGAAGTCGATGACGAGGAAGCGTACTTTGACCTGCCTTGTCGTTGTGCCTTCGCCGAATGTAACCATGAGCTCGACATATCCCCAAGGCTTGGAGGTCGAGTTGTTGAAGCCTTGCAAGTCCGACCCTACATACGGCGAGAGATGGGAGTCGTCCAGCTGCAGAGTTCTGAATAATTGGTTGTACATTACATCGACGGAACTCCCTTCGTCGACAAGGATGTGGTGCACATCGAAGTTAGCCATTCTCTCCCTTATCATCAGGGGAATGACTGCGTTGGGGGCTCCCCCGGGGAGCTCTTCCAGGTAGAAAGTGATGGGTTCCGACCTGCCTTTTACCCTCTTGAATGTTACTGTTTGCGGGGGTGCCACGTCGATCAGTTCATCCAGCTTCCTTTTAGCCGAATTGATAGTCAGGTCGTTGAACCCTCCGTCGTTGATGACCATGGCGGAGGGGAAGTATTCCCACCTGCTGTGTGTTGTGAGCGGTTCCTGCAGGTGTTCGGGGACGTCGAAGTTCTCGGGTATGGTGACAGAGAAGGCGGTCTGGACGGGGACCGACTCGTCAGATGGTCGGGCGTCTTCCTCCAGTTCTCTTGCTTCTCGGGTGTCACGACGAGGAGCGTCGTTTCGCCGGTATTGTGCGAGCCTTCCTCCTTTGATGAGGGTTTCGATGGCGTCCTTGAGGTGGACGCAATCTTCAGTCAGATGACCATGTCTCCTATGGTACTGACAATACTTGCTCTTGTCTGCTCCGGGCTTGGCGGGAGCAGGTCGGGGGCGTTTGATGTCGCCATCTTTGAAGTCCGTGTTGGCACACTCCGCCAAAATGCGCTCGCGGGAAGTTGTGAGCGGAGTGTACTCGGTAAACCGCCCCGAGGGTCCTCTTTGTTCTCGGACTTCTCGGGGTCTGTCTTCTTTTCTTTTCTCCCCGGCTCGTCGAGGAGGAGCTTCTTGGCGCGGGTTGCTGCTGGACCCGCGAGTCCTGGGGTCTCGGGCTCTGTTGGCTGCCTCCCTCTCCTTGTAATCCATGTACGCCCGGGCCTTCTCGAGGAGGGCATCGAATGTTCTTGGTGGCTCGATGCCCACGACCTTTCTGAATTCCGTGCCGGGGAGGAGCCCCCTCTCCAGCAAATATCTCTTCATGTGGTCCGCGCAGGGGACCTGTATGGCTTCGCGGTTGAAGCGATTGATGAAATCTCTCAAGGTTTCATCCTGTCTCTGGATGATGGCCTCGAGAGCTGCCTCGGTCTTTGGGTGTCGCCGAGACGCTGTAAACGAACTGATGAATTGGTTCTTCAGGTTCCGCCACGATGTGATTGATCCCGGGGCGAGGCCTTTATACCAGTCCATTGCCGCCTTTCTGAGGGTCGTGGGGAACAGTCGACACTTTATGGGCCCCCCGACGTTGTAATAGTGCAGCATAGCCTCGAACCCGTCTATATGGTCGACCGGGTCCGCGACTCCATCGTATTCCTTCAAATGTGGAGGCTTCTCCATGCCCGGGGGAATGGGTGCCTCCATGATAGCTTACGACAGGGGACCGTGGGGGTCGTCCTCGTCGCTTCGTTCTGGGGACAGGGATGGGGACCTGTAATACTGTCTGGCACGACGGTCCTGGTCGTGTTGGGCATCTCTTGAGCGCGGTGCTCGTTGGCTGATTCTTCCATGCCCGTCTCCGGAGTGTCTTCTTTCCTGCCTTGCGGGGGTGCGGCCGCGTCCTCCGGCTTCGATGATGGGTTGCCTCTCCAAAGGGGGTCGTTTCCCTGATGGCCGGGGTGACGGGCTTCGAGAGGTATCTTTGTAGTGTCTCCGCGGAGGAGACGGGAAATGGACCTCAGTTACTCGAGGAGGTGGGGTCTAGGGCCTTCGGTGCCTCCTCGGGGGTCTTCGATCGTCTTCAAGTGCCCTCAATCTTTCCCCTTGGGAGAAGATGAGGTAATTCGTCTGATTGATCGCCGCAAACAGCGCTCGGGTTGTGGCATCCGCCCCGGCGGGGACAGGGACTTCCTGAAACTGAGCAGCTCGATAGTTTGTGAGAGCTGCATCGTCTTCTTCGAGTGGCGGAGGGACCGAGGAGGATGAAGTGGTAACTCCGTCGCGGTGGATTGAGGGCCCGGGGGCAGTTGACACCAGGATGGTGTTATGACCGGGGTTACCGGTGTTATCAAGGTGTCCATTTTTATCCGCGAGGCCGTTGTTGGTGTCGACGACGCGGACGTTTTGTTTATCACGAACTTGGTCAGCCATGATGGTGATAGTTGAGTTGAGCTTTGGTCTTTGAGTTTTTACAAGACGGGGAAGCTAGATTCCCATAGACGGTGCCACTGATCTTACCTGATCAGACTTGGACCGTCACGACTGCCTCCGAGCTGAAGTTTGAACGAGATGGGGGGGGGGTACCTGCAAGGCACTCCGATGCTAAAGTGAGTGGTAGTAAGAGCAGGCAAAAAGGTGTTGTTGTACCCCAAAAATTTTCCTCCCATTTCCTCAACATTTTCTCATCACAAGACCCTTGAAGATCAAGATCCAGTAGGGTTTCCTCTGCTCAAGACTTCTCCTTGCACTGTGGACTCAATTTAGGGTTTGTGTTTGCCCAAGGATGTTTTGACCTAAAATGCCTAAGATGACTTTCATGCTTCATGTTGAACTCCCAAGTTTATCCTCACCAAGTTTCAAGTCCTGATTCCAAGTTTTGCCCAGTCAATTGGACAGTTGACCTAGAAATCAGCTGTATTGGAGAAAAAGTCAACTGTGGCCAATTGACAGTCAAACCTCATGATTTTTGACCCACATCAACATTATGAACTCATATGGACCATTTGATCAAGTTTGGGTCACAATTCCACAAGAAATTTGATCAGATCACCAAAAGGGCAAAATGGTCATTTTTAGGGTTTTGACTGTACAAAGGCAATTTTTGACTGTTTGACCTAGCCATTGGCAAACCAAGCTCACATATGGACTCAAGGACTCAATGAAATGGTCTTGACACATTCATCAAGCTCAAAAGATCCCAGGTACACAAGATTGACAGTTGAATTTCCCAGTCAATTGATCAATTTTGACTGTATACTGAAAAGTCAAACTTTGACTTTTTGGTCAAAATCAAGAGTCAAGATTCATTTTTCATCAAAATATGCCAAATCATGAAACTTGTTCACCAAGAAATCACAAAATGCAAATTAGGGTTAGAAAATGGAATTTTTCATAACTTAGAATTTTTCTAAGTTATGAAAAACCCTAATTTTTTCCCAACTTTGCCCCATCTTTTCACCAAGATCCATTTGGATTCAAACAAAAGTCAAAACATGAAAGTTGTAGCTTGTTGCATAATCTACAACTTTTATTCACAAAGTTTTCTCATTTGAAGCTTGTATCTCAAGTTACAATTTTTTGAATAAGGGCACTAAACCATTTTTAACTTAGTGAAATTTTAACCTATTTTGACAAGGTTTTCTACCCCACTTCAAGGCCATTTTCCATACCCTTCCAATAGGAATTTCAATTTGCATTTCAAATATGGATTGTAGTACACATTCCAAGCTTTCCAAAATGTCCAAGAACTCATCAAACAACCTCATAACTTGAGAGATTCGAATTTCACAAGTTGGCAAAAATTCACTTTTGTTCTTCATCAAAACATGTCCATAACTTTGCAAATTTGAACTCAGCATGCTTTAGGCTTGATTACAGGTCCTTGAACCATTCCATACTCAATAATTTAATGCATATTCAATGTGTTAAGGTGTTGTTCTTTGAGTGCAAGCATTGTATGCAAGATTAATCCTAAACTAGATAAAGTGCTTTATCCATTTTTGTAAAAAGCTAGCTTTATGTCAAATTGAAATCCAAGCAAGTACAAGCAAAATCCTTTTGGCACAAGATTATGGACAAGTTGCTCTGATCAAGAGAAGATTAAGCAGCAGGATTAGAGGCCCCCTACTGACCTAAAACACCAAGTGACCATTGCTTGCTTAAAATTCAAGTAACATTACATAACTTGTGACAACTCTCTCTTCAGCTGAAAAACACAAGAACAAAGTTATCAAACACCTTCCATAGAACACAACCAAGCTTTGGCACGAATCCTTGACCTCCAAAACACCCTCCATCTCAGAATCATCCTCAAACTGCAAAAACAGAGTTGCCTCTGCAGTTTGAGTGCCAACTCCCATTTCCCTCGAGCATTCTTACCAAAATCAATCCATACACATTCCCTAGCATATATGCAAGCTAACCATGACCTAAAACCTGACCTGTAACACCTCCAAACCACTTCACCATTTTTAAATTTCTGTTTTGCAGTTGGAGTTCACTAGCTCGATTCAGGGAGTTTCAAGACAAAGTAGGACTTGGAAAAGCATCCTTACACTTCAAGGAAGCTATACAAGTCATCATTTCACTCTGAAACATCCTCCATTGCAAAGCTCGATTCCAACTGAACAGGTAAGTTCATGAAGTTCTATCTCTCTTATTTGGCATTGTTAGCTTTAGGTTTGTGAAGAAAATATGTCACAATCATAGCCCTGAACATGCTCATATGATTAGATTTCATTTATATTTCGTGTGCTTAGAGAATTTTATGTCTGAACATGGTTAAAAATTTAGGTCAGGATTTGGGAGAGAAGAAATTCTCTCTCATTTCTGAGAGTTAGCTTGACTTCTTTATATGTCTAGAACCGTGGTTTCAAGCTCTACAGGTTTCATGTTGGAAGATTTGGCAAAAGATCAAGGAATGAGAAGTTAGAAAACACGTGTTTTTTGAACAAGGAAGTGTTCTAAGGTTGAAGATGAAGCTACATGGGCTGGGCCTGTGTGGTTTCTTCTTTTTGCACCCTATTTCCATTTTCTCACCCCCCAAGCCCATTTGTCTTATTTTTAATTCTTTTTGACTTTTTCTTTTTTTGTTTGACTTGTTTATTTTTTCTCAGCATATTAAAATTTTGAAAATATTTTTCTCATCATTTTTTGATTTTATTTGGTTTTTATTTGATTTTCCTTTTGATTTGTATATAAATAGATATATATATTTATTTAGAATAAAATAGAAAAAATATGTAAAAAATGCTTCTATTTTTATTTTTATGTTATATAACCTTCTGAAAATATTTCACATAAAAAATACCTTTTTTATTTTATTTTATTAAAATATTAAATTATTATTATTATTTGTATATAAGGCATATTTAGAACTTTATATATATATATATATATATATATATATATATATATATATATATATATATATATATATATATATATATATATATATATATATATATATATATATATATATATATATATATATATATATATATATATATATATATATATATATATATATATATATATATATATATATATATATATATATATATATATATATATATATATATATATATATATATATATATATATATATATATATATATATATATATATATATATATATATATATATATATATATATATATATATATATATATATATATATATATATATATATATATATATATATATATATATATATATATATATATATGTTTATTAATATATTTAAGTTAAAATATAATAATACTTGAATTTCTCATTTTTATTAATATTTGATACAAAAATACTTTTTTCATAATATACTTCATTTTATTTTATTTTTTATAAATAATAAATAAATATTTGTATTAAATTAGATAATAATACATTTTCTTTAAAATTAGGGTTTTTGCCCTAAATCCAAAATACTCCAAAAAATAATATATTTTTATTTTCTTTTCTCTTTTACATAAATAATATTTTTTCATACATATACAAAACATTTCTTTTGCATCTTGCATTCTTATTTAATTTTTGTACATTGATTAAATTGCAAATATTCAAAATTGATGTAATAGTTTAGGGTTTACAATTTCTTGTCAATATCCCCATTTGAACATTTGTACCCCCCTTCCCATATTTGGTTTTGTAATAGCTTAGTAAATTTATTTTCGCACTTTATTGCTTTCTAATGATAACATGTTAGAATTAGGGTTTGTATGCGAAAAAACGATAAAAAATAGTTATGACCTAATCTCAAGATGACCTAATCTCAAGATAAACAAGCATGAAAATGGACACACAAATCACACTTGCACCCCCTAGGGTATTCCACTTGTTGCCTTTCAAAATTGGGCCATATTGCATGTTGAACTTCTTTGGGCAAAGCAAACAATTTGAATGATCATAGTCCCTCGATAAAATTTTTCAAAACAAACAAAAATAAATGATCAAGTCCCTTAAAGAAAATTGCCCAAAGATATTTAACGCCGTCGCAATTATGGTCTAAACGATGACCCGCGCCTGTCCCTTTCACATCCTAACATAAGTTTGTCCACCAAATACAATGGTGGAACAAACTTGTTAAAAGGGTTAAAATATAGCAATAATCTTTTTGAGAAATTTAGGAGTAGATAACCTCTTAGTTACTTGAAATCAAACTTGCAAAACAAAACACTTGCCTAATTTCAAAACCACACCTCACAACACTTTCAAAACAACTTTCAAAAACAAATGAAAACCTTTTCAAAAGACATACATCTTTGTATACATCCCCACATGGATCATTACAAAGGTTGCCACCACATTGGCCTCTTTTCAAAATATTTTCAAACCCACTCACACTCAAGCACCATTTCAAACAATTGAAAACAAAAGGCAAGTGATCTAAGCAAGTAACTAAGAGCCCATGGATAACCATGGATAGAAGGGGTGCTAATACCTTCCCTTTCTATAATCTACTCCCCGAACCCAAGAAAACATCTCAAAAGGTTTTTTGCTGTGCTTTTTAACCTTTCCTTAGGATAAAATAAAAAGTCGGTGGCGACTCTTGCTAACCGCAACATTTGCGAATACAAACGCAAAACATCAAGTCAGTTCTCCCACCGTATCACAGAACTGGCGACTCTGCTGGGGAGAATTTAAAAGTGGAGTAACCTTAGGGCTTAGATCACCTTTGTTTTCAATTGATTGTCTTGTTTTCTTTTACATTCGTGGGCTTTGTATCGGAGTTTTATAGATCCTAACCCGGATCTTGGGATACCTTCTTAGAAAGTAGCAACAAGGTTGTGAGGGAACTGTGCGGGGTATACCGACATGGTTGAAGCAGTCTGCTACGTTGATGTGGCACTTTGGTGTGTACCGGTAACCCTTGAGTTCAGTCAAGGAGAGTACGGGGCCGCCGCGTGGTGTCTTGAAGCATCAACTGACCTTAGGAACCTTAATTGAACCATCTTGGCCTTTTTAGGGTAGTGAGATAACTGACTTTGGTGCAGTCCGAGGTTGGTTGATACTCGATACTACACTCAATTGAGGGTTGCTTTCCTGGGATATTTCGGTCGCCAGTTCAGTGGCTAAATCGAAACGATGAACAATGAAAGTAATCCAGTGATATTGGGACCCTTAGAACCCGGTTACTTCTAATAGGACAGGTTGAGCCCACCAAACTTCAAGAGGGTAATACCCAGACCCCATGCAGGCCTAAACCCTAAGGGATTGTCTTATGTGACTTGTGTGCCTTACCATGTTTGCCTTTGTGAATATTTGTGGTGTGTTTAATCATAACATCATGACATCATACAAACATCATGTGCATTGACTAACCATTTCAAGGGTTTCGAATCTTCATCTTTGTTCTTGTTTTATAGGACATGGAAACTGCTCGCGGAAAGACAATTCAGATTAGTCTTGTAAAGATCCCCCCTCAGCTTAAAGAACTTATGTCCAGGATTCCCGAGGGTTCTTCATTCAGTGAGAGACATGGAAGACTCATCAACTTGGTTAACACCAACATTGAGGAAGATTTGATAAAGGTCCTGTTCCAGTTCTTTGACCCTCTTCACCACTGTTTCACTTTCCCTGACTATCAGTTGGTACCCACTTTGGAGGAATTTTCTCAACTCCTGAGAATTCCTATCTTCAATCAACTACCCTACAACGGTACGGAAGAGGAACCCAAGCTTGAAGAGATTTCTAAAGCCCTCCACTTACAACCGTCTGACCTCAAGGGGCATTGGGAAGTTAGAAGTGGTATCAAGGGGTTCTTAGCCAGGTTTCTGTTCGAGAAGGCCCAAGAATGTTGGAACTCCCTTGACCTACAAGCTTTTGAAGAAGTTATGGCCCTCCTTGTCTATGGTTTGGTGTTATTCCCTAACCCAGATCAGCTTATTGATATCAGTGCTGTCCAGATCTTCATGACCAGGAATCCTATACCTACGTTGCTGGGGGACATCCTTCACTCATGTTACACTCGAACCATGAGAAGAAGGGGTGTCCTTATGTGTTGCACTCCTCTCCTGGGAAGGTGGTTTATTTCGCACCTTCCACAATCAGTTTTGAAGAACGAGCGGGGTTTGAGATGGTCACAACGGTTAATGACTCTCACGCATGCAGATATACATTGGTGCCCTAGGTCCAGGGAAGACGTCACTATCATTGATCGTTGCGGGGAGTACCCTAATGTTCCTTTATTTGGAATCAAAGGAGGTATTACTTACAACCCATGTCTGGCTTGGAGACAATTTGGTTATGCTCTGAGGGATGGCCCTCATGACATGTTAATTCCTAACATAGTTTTTGATTTCGACAACGATACTCAAGGACTTCGTCAGAAATTTATCAGAGCTTGGAGGATGCCAAGTAGGATAGACAGCAAGACACTGGGGCACAGGAACTCCATTCCGTTGGAACCTTATCTCAAGTGTGTACGAGCCCGCTCCCAGAAGTTAGTGATGCCTTATCCTCATATGCTCCCTGTGATCAAAGAACCAGTCTTGGAAGGAGAGGTGTCCTACACCATTCAACATCCTGACATGCCCACCTCCTGGGAAGAAATGCAGAAGAGCTGGGTCCAGCTTAAGGAAGAACGGAATTCTCTTGAGACCAGTCTACATGCTAGTGAAAAGAAGGTCCTGGAACTCACTCGCCTACTGCA
Organism: Vicia faba; assembly: GCA_948472305.1. Lineage (NCBI taxonomy): Eukaryota > Viridiplantae > Streptophyta > Magnoliopsida > Fabales > Fabaceae > Vicia > Vicia faba. Next base: position 42,563,371 of record OX451737.1, on the reverse strand, counting down.
CGAGGAGAGGAATCTCAACACCTACATCTCACCAAAGAGGATGCGCAATGTTTTTTTGCCTTGAGAAGTCATTTTGTAATATTTGGCCCATGGGGCATTTATGTACTAACGAATTTCTCCTTATTAATATGATGTGCGTTCCTTTTTGTCTGCAACAAATTTTGAATATTCTAAATCCTTGAATGCATTGCATACATACGCATTCCATTGCACCATATGCATAGCAGGTACCCTATTTCACAGGTTGCTTAATCTCCTTCGCTGTTTATTTTGAACAGTCATCATGAATCCAGACTCCTCCAGTGAGCAAGCAATCAAGGCCCTTCAGGCCCAAAATGCATAGTTTCAAGAGATGGTCCTAAGCCTAGCCCAAGGTCAGCAATAGTTGAAGACTCTACTCCTGAAGAAGAAGAAGAAAAAGAGGACTGCGATGTTCAACACCGGACGCAGATTTGGGAACACACTCCATAATGAAGCTGATCCAACTACTTCTTCTGCTGAGAAAAACAATCCCCAAGGGGGAGGAGCTCCTAGTCCCGCAGTCTCCGACAATGAGACGGACTATAATGACGAACAATACCCACCTGCTGCTGACAGATACAAGCAATTGGAGGACCGCTTAAGCGCCATGGAAATTCAGAATGTACCGGGGCTGGATTTCGGAGATTTGGGGTTATCTTCTGGGGTAGTAATTCCACACAAGTTTAAGGCGCCTGCCTTCGCCAAGTATGATGGGGTCTCCTGCCCAAAGCTACATCTGAGGTCGTACGTAAGGAAGATCCAACCTTACACGGCGGATAAGAATCTCTGGATTCACTTCTTCCAAGATAGCCTCTCAGGGTCACAGCTTGAATGGTTCTACCAATTAGATGGAACTAGCATCCGACACTGGGAAGATTTGGCAACCGCTTTTTACAGACAATACCAATACAATTCTGATCTCGCTCCTACGCGTACCCAACTTCAGGGTATGTCTCTAGGAACGGGTGAAGGGTTCAAAGAGTACGCTCAAAAATGGAGAGATTTGGCTGGCAGGGTGCAACCTCCATTGACTGATCGAGAGCTGGTTGATATGTTTCTAGGGACGTTGTCTGGTCCGTTTTTCAATCATTTGGTTGGTAACTCCTCCGCTGGGTTTACAGATTTGATATTGGCGGGAGAGAGAATTGAAGCTGGCATCAGGTCAGGCAAAATACAAAAGGGTGCCTCCACAAGTGCTGAGAAGAGGCCGTTTAAGAAAGAAGCAAGTGCCGTCTATGGTACTAGAAGACAAGTCAAGCCCGAAAGTCGCCAAGCCGTCAATGCTTTGGTCATCTCAAAACCTGTTGCTGCTCCTCAGCAGTATAATCAACCGAGAAGCGAAAGGCCCAAGAGGCAGTATACTCGGCTGAGTATGACCTTATCTCAAATTTTACCCCAACTGTTATCCACCAACCTGGTGACCCTCAAAGAAGCTCCTAAGGTCGTCAACACTGCGTCTCCTAAGTACAACCCAAATGCCCGGTGTGCTTATCATTCTGATAGTCCCGGGCACACTACTGATGATTGTTGGGCCCTGAGAAACAAAGTGCAAGATCTGATCGACGCAAAGGAAATTCAGTTTGAAGTGCCGGAGAGACCAAATGTTGTAACTGCTCCTATGCCCCAGCATAGGGTAAATGCCATTGAGGAGGAATTGTATGCTGTTTCGGTAAATGAAGTTGTTACCCCTCTGAAGACCGTCAAGAAGAACCTACTACGGGCCGGTTTATTTCCGGGTTGCAGTGAAGGTTGCCTGTTCTGTGCTGTTTCCCTATCCGGTTGTCCCTTGCTGAGGTTAGGCGTCCAAAGCCTAATGGATAGCAAGGAGATTCTATTCAAGAAGTCTGTTGTTCAGTTGGTTCCGGTAAAAGAAGTTTCTGTGGTTACCATCTTCAATAATCCAATCAAGGCTCTCCCGAAGAAGCCTGTTCAAATCATGACTGTTGCACCTGTGATTATTACTGTTCCAGGGCCTATCCCCTATGTATCTGATAAAGCTGTCCCCTGGCATTATGGGGCGGACGTATATGTGAATGGAATCAAACAAGAATTCGACACTGGCGCCAGTATCTGTGATATCACTGGTCCAGCCAAGGTCACCCGCAGTGGCAGGCTCTTCTCGCCTGACATTGCACCGCCCGCTATTCGAAAACCTCTCCTTATAACACCTACAAGTTTACCTGTTCCTGTTGCTGATCAAGTTGTTTCCCCTGCCGCCGAGTCATCTAATTCTCGGGGCAAAGGGATTGAAGAAGAGCCTGCCCGGATGGAGGCACCGATACCTATAAATGCTGAGGCCTCCCAACAAGAAGTGGAGGAGATCCTGAAAATAATAAAGAAAAGTGATTTCAATGTTGTCGAGCAGCTGGGGCATACGCCCTCCAAGATCTCCATGCTCTCCTTATTGCTATGCTCCAAGGCCCATGCTAAAGCCTTAATCTCATTTCTCAAGACGGCCCATGTGCCGCAGGAAACGTCTGCAGTCCAGTTCACTGATTGCGTAGCAAATCTGACAGCAGACAATGGCTTGGGTTTTTCAGATGCTGACCTGACTGCGAAGGGAAGAGACCACAATGATGCCCTGCATGTCTCTATCGAATGCAGGGGCACTACTCTGGCGCATGTATTGGTGGATACTGGTTCCTCCTTGAATGTTCTACCGAAAAAGGCTTTAGACCGTTTGGATTATGAAGGCCTAGAACTGAAGCCCAGCAATATCATTGTCAGGGCCTTTGACGGTTCAAAAAGGATGGTTCATGGAGAGGTTGACATCCCTATTCGTGTGGGCTCTCAAGTGTTTGACTCTACTTTTTATGTAATGGATATACGTCCATCGTACTCTTGTCTACTGGGTCGACCTTGGATCCACAAAGCTGGGGCAGTGACCTCTACCTTGCATCAGAAGCTGAAGTACCCTGTCAGGGGGAAGATTGTCATTGTGCAAGGAGAAGAGGAGTATATGGTGAGCCATTTGAATTCCTTCAGATACATTGAGATGGACGGGGAGTTTATTGAAACCCCCTTTCAGCATTTCGAGGAGGTGCATCCAATTTCAGCAGCAGCAGAAACAACAGTCGAAGAGAATGTTTCCTTGAAGATGGCTTCCCTAAGGGATGCCCGGGCTGTGGTTCAGAAAGGCATTTGTGAAAACTGGGGTCAGCTTCCTGACTTCACTCAGAAGAACGACAAGTTTGGGCTGGGCTTTACTGCAGAGGCTCAGAGGGCTGTGCGCAAGGAGAAGGTCAGAAAGGCTCCGGTGTTTATCTCCAGCTCAAGGGTGAATGCTATTGAGGAGGATGTAGAGGAAGCAGAGTTTGACAGTTGGATCTACCCGACTACCAGCAACGGACCAAGCAACTGGACGGCAAAGGATTTTACCCCTATCACATTTGTCACGCAGTAATTAATTTCTTTTGATTTCCAAATTTGTAACAAACAATATGTTAAAACTTTGTTGGCTCGGTGTCCTACCCGGGGCATCGTAGCTCCATTTGTGAGGGCTTTTTGTATGACATTTTCATATATCATCAATCAAAACATTGGACGTTTGTTGCATTTCAAATCTTGTGCTCTTTTCCTTTCTGTGTTATATATATTGCAAAACAGCTATATTTACACACACTCACTTATACAGGTTTCAATCCACTCTGGATCTCACTGGTAACAGCTCTGCTACCGCCAGTTATGACTTCGAAAATCTGATCAACTTGGCCGAGGACGAAGGTGAAGATGATTGCGAAGTGCCTGGTGAACTTGCAAGACTGCTACTCCAGGAAGAGAGGGCTATTCAACCACATGAAGAGCCGGTGGAGACAATTAACCTGGGTACCGAGACAGATAGGAAAGAGGTCAAGATTGGTGCCAATCTAGAGCTCAGCGTGAAGCAACGATTGATCCAGATGCTACAAGACTACATGGAGATTTTTGCTTGGTCCTATGAAGATATGCCAGGTTTGGATGCCGACATTGTAGTTCACCACCTACCAACCAAGGAAGATTGCCCTCCGGTAAAGCAAAAAGTCCGACGGATGCGTCCAGAGATGTCCGAAAAGATCAAGGCCGAGGTTATGAAACAGTTTGATGCCGGGTTCCTTGCAGTGACTTCTTACCCTCAGTGGGTTGCCAACGTGGTGCCGGTACCAAAGAAGGACGGTAAGGTCAGAATGTGTGTTGACTATAGAGATCTGAACAGGGCTAGCCCCAAGGATGACTTCCCCCTACCTCACATTGATGTCCTTGTTGACAATACAGCTCAACACAAGGTGTTCTCCTTCATGGATGGTTTTTCAGGGTATAATCAGATCAAGATGGCTCCAGAAGATATGGAGAAGACTACATTTGTGACTCAGTGGGGCACCTTCTGTTATAAGGTCATGCCATTCGGATTGAAAAATGCTGGGGCAACCTATCAACGTGCCATGGTTGCTTTATTTCATGATATGATCCATCATGAGATTGAGGTATACGTTGATGACATGATTGCAAGGTCTCAAACTGAGGAGGAGCACCTTGACCACCTGAGGAAGTTATTTGACCGACTCAAGTTGTACAAGCTAAGGTTGAATCCCAACAAATGCACCTTTGGGGCGAGGTCCGGAAAATTGCTAGGTTTCATTGTAAGTGATAAGGGTATTCAGGTGGACCCTGCCAAGGTAAAAGCCATACAAGAGATGCCGACTCCAAGAACAGAGAAAGAAGTCAGAGGTTTCCTAGGACGACTGAATTACATTGCCTGATTCATCTCACATCTGACTGCTACTTGTGAGCCAATCTTCAAATTACTGAAGAAAGATCAAGTAGTACGCTGGAATGATGAATGTCAGGCTACCTTCGAAAAGATAAAGGAATATCTCCAAGAGCCACCCATTCTTATGCCACCGGTGGAAGGAAGACCTCTGATACTATACTTGACAAAGCTGGACAATTCAATGGGGTGTGTGCTGGGACAGCATGACGAGTCTGGCCGAAAAGAGCACGCTATTTATTACTTGAGCAAAAAGTTTACCGACTGTGAGTCTCGTTACTCACTGCTTGAGAAAACTTGTTGCGCTCTCGTATGGGCTGCTCGCCGGCTGAGACAGTATATGCTGACTCACACTACCTTATTGATTTCGAAAATGGATCCCATTAAGTACATATTCGAAAAGCCCGCTCTGTCTGGAAGAATAGCGAGATGGCAAATGATCTTGACAGAATATGACATCCAGTATACGACTCAGAAAGCAATTAAGGGAAGTGTACTGGCCGATCATTTGGCACACCAACCTGTGGACGATTACCAATCATTGAACTTTGATTTTCCGGACGAAGACATCATGGTGGTAACTGACTGTGAAGTACCTGGACCGGATGAAGGACCTGAGGAAGTATCCCAATGGTCTATGCATTTTGATGGAGCCTCCAATGCTTTGGGTAACGGCGTCGGCGCTGTAATCATATCTCCCAAAGGAACTCATACTCCCCTCACCGCCCGATTATGTTTCAGCTGCACCAACAACATGGCAGAATATGAGGCATGCATCATGGTCTACAAGCTGCAATCGACCTGAGGATCAAGTTTCTAAGTGTCTTCGGAGATTCCGCTCTCGTGATCAATCAGATCAAAGGCGAGTGGGATACGAAACACCCGAATCTTATTCCTTACAAGGAGTATGTGTCGACCTTGCTTCCCCACTTTGAAGAAATAACTTTCGAACACTTCCCTAGAGAGGAGAATCAGCTAGCGGACGCCCTGGCTACGATGTCTTCAATGTTCAAAGTTAAATGGGACAATGAGGCTCCTCGAATCATTATCTGGAAGTTGGATGAACCGGCATACTGCTGCGAACTCGAGGCTGAGAAGGTTATTGAAAAACCCTGGTATCATGAGGTGAAGAGGTACTTGGAAGCTCAGGAATACCCTGAAGGTGCGTCTGTCAATGATAAGAAGTTCATGAGGAGGTTTGCTGCAAAATTCTTCCTCAGCAACGGCATTCTCTACAAACGGAATCATGATTCAACTCTGCTACGTTGTGTGGATAAGGCTGAAGCAGAGAAAATTATGATAAAACTGCATGAAGGTACATTTGGAACACATTCCAGTGGACACACCATGGCAAAGAAAATCCTTCGGGCCGAATATTTCTGGTCCACAATGGAAGCCGATTGTTACCAACACTCTCGAACTTGTCACAAATGCCAGATCTATGCTGACAAGGTGCATATCCCTCCGGTTCCTCTGAATGTCCTGACGGCACCTTGGCCTTTTGCAATGTGGGGCATCGATATGATCGGTGAGATCCGACCGACGGCATCCAATGGGCATCGCTTCATCTTGGTGGCGATCGATTACTTCACGAAGTGGGTTGAGGCAGCTTCTTATGCCACGGTAACCAAGAGCGTCGTGGCACGTTTCATCCGGCATAATCTGATCTGTCGGTACGGCATCCCGGAAAGAATCATTACGGACAATGGTACCAATCTCAACAACAAAATGATCACTGAACTCTGTGAACAATTCAAGATACAGCACCACAATTCTTCTCCCTACCGGCCGAAGATGAATGGGGCTGTAGAAGCAGCCAATAAGAATATCAAGAAAATTGTTCAGAAGATGACAGTGACCTATAAAGATTGGCACGAGATGTTACCGTTCGCTCTTCATGGGTACCGCACCTCAGCAAGGACGTCAACCGGGGCAACTCCCTTCTCCTTAGTCTATGGCATGGAGGCAGTCTTGCCAATTGAAATCCAGATACCCTCTCTCCGGATAATGAAGGATGCAGACTTGAATGAAGATGATTGGATCCAGACTCGACTTGATCAATTAAATCTGATTGACGAAAAGAGGCTCACTACTATCTGTCATGGTCAAACGTATCAAAAACGGATGATCAGGGCATTTAACAAGAGAGTCAGACCACAAGAGTATCAAGTTGGGGACCTGGTAATCAAACGCATCATCCTTCCTCAAATTGATCCCCGGGGCAAATGGACCCCTACATACGAAGGGCCATTTGTGGTTAAACGTGTGTTCTCAGGAGGAGCCATGATCCTGACCACCATGGATGGTGACGACCTTCCTCACCCCGCCAATGCAGACATAGTGAAAAGATACTACGCATAAATAAAAGACCCGCTAGGTTGACATACCTAGGCAAAAATAAGGGCTTCCCGGTGAACCAAAAGGGTTCGGGCAAAAATAAGGGATGAAATGAATAAAAATCTGTACACCCGGCAAGTCGAAAACCTGAAAGGGCGGCTTGGGCAAAAATGGGTATCCCGGTGGACTGAAAACCCGAAAGGGCGGTCCAGGCAAAAGTTAGGGATAAAAGCGTAACACTATGTCTCATTGGATCACTTCGCATCCGGAATTCGGCATCAAATATCTGGCTCCAGATTTCAGCATCGACCAATCAGCTTCATCTTCAACTAGGAAGCAAAGCGATGAGACGCCTGGAGACATAAAGGCGATAGCAGAGTTGGAACCCAGTGGGATTGTTCACATAGCTGTTTTGTTTCCTTTTTTTCAAATTGTAAACCCTATGTTATTTGGCGGCGTCCTCTTACTAGGATGTCAGCCTCTTGTACAAAAACGCCTATTCACAGGCAAAGTTTAAATCAATACAAATTCACTTGTCCATACAAATTACCATTGTTTTCTTTTTCTGTTTTGTCTTGCGAAGAACGTCCAATGTTCATTTTTTTGATATATGCATTTGACATTAAATTGCTGATTCGTAAATGTTTACACATAAAACAAGGGATTGATTACAGGTGACATCAGAAACAGGGGCAGTGTGAAGTTGTCTAATGCAGTCTGGTTGTTTTGTCCGCCAAGGTACCAAGATAGATTCAACTGAAGAATGTGGCCAAATCATCTCAACTCCCCGCAGAGTAAAACAAGATTCAGCAATACTTTCCCCAGGTGGAGTTGACTCTCCGACAATCCTGAAAAGGCACAACATTCCCCGGTAGGTCTTAAAGCTCATCCCCAGCAGATCCTGAAAGCTTATCCCCTGCAGAGTACGGACGTCTCTCCCGAGTTTTATTTAGAGTTATTTCCTCACAAGGACTTATAACTGGGTTATCCTCAGCTAAAAACCACGGAAGACCGCCCTCGGCAAAGTTCCTTCAATCCCCAGCGGAGTTTATCATCATTATCCCCAGCGGAATCCATCATCAAAGTCCTCAGCAGGCCTCTCATAAACTTCGGCCAAGTACCTCTTCCACGGAGCAGCTCCCCGGCCGTTCGTCAAGGATTTATTTTCCTAAGACGAAATTACATTCACAAACATTTCACATTTTCATACATCTTGCTTACATACATGATAAAACGCATACAACACTATCTCATGTTGAACATCATGATATCATGCATATCATACATCATGACATTGCATACAACTTAAGTTTTTTGCCTTTTCAGGAAAAAGACAATCCCAAAAACAACTACCTTCAACCGTCACAATTCCAGATCCGATACTGTATCTAGCTAGGGCACATCTGAGAGTGATCAATTCCAGACTCGATTCCTGTATCTAGCCAGGGCACGTCTGAAGAGTTCGAAGATTCGATTCCTGTATCCAGCCAGGGCACATCTATCAACTACAACATCTCCAGACTCGATTCCTGTATCCAGCCAGGGCATATCTGTTGACCACGTTTCCAGACTCGATTCCTGTATCTAGCCAGGGCACGTCTGAAGAGTTCGAAGATTCGATTCCTGTATCCATCCAGGGCACATCTATTGACGACTATTTCCAGATTCGACTCCTGTATCCAGCCAGGGCACATTTGTGAGCAACCAATTGTAGATTCGATACCTGTATCTAGCCAGGGCATATCTGCATAAGGAGACTGAAGATCAAACACCTGTAACAAGCCAGGAAAACATCCGTCTTTCTCAAATACACAAGTTCTCGCTAAGGAATCTCTTATGCGATCGACACTTTCCAAATGGCATCTATAAGCCCATTCCCGACAAGTTTCTGTCACATCTCCAGATGGCATCTATAAGCCCATCTCCCTGTCCACCATCTCTCCAAATGGCATCTATAAGCCCATTCTCGACACCAAGTTGTTGAGACTCCAGCATGCGAGTGCAAATTTCCGGGCACTCTAGTGTCCAATCTCCTTTTACCCTCGAGTCACGAAAGGCGAACTCGCCAATCTAACTCTTCAGGTCCAAGAAGATTGAACAGGGGCAACTGTTGTACCCCAAAATTTGCCCTCCCATTTCCTCAACATTTTCTCATCACAAGACCCTTGAAGATCAAGATCCAGTTAGGGTTTCCTCTGCTCAAGACTTCTCCTTGCACTGTGGACTCAATTTAGGGTTTGTGTTTGCCCAAGGATGTTTTGACCTAAAATTCCTAAGATGACTTTCATGCTTCATGTTGAACTCCCAAGTTTATCCTCACCAAGTTTCAAGTCTTGATTCCAAGTTTTGCCCAGTCAATTGGACAGTTGACCTATAAATCAGCTGTATTGGGGAAAAAGTCAACTGTGGCCAATTGACAGTCAAACCTCACGATTTTTGACCCACATCAACATTATGAACTCATATGGACCATTTGATCAAGTTTGGGTCACAATTCCACAAGAAATTTGATCAGATCACCAAAAGGGCAAAATGGTCATTTTTAGGGTTTTGACTGTACAAAGGCAATTTTTGACTGTTTGACCTAGCCATTGGCAAACCAAGCTCACATATGGACTCAAGGACTCAATGAAATGGTCTTGACACATTCATCAAGCTCAAAAGATCCCAGGTACACAAGATTGACAGTTGAATTTCCCAGTCAATTGATCAATTTTGACTGTATATTGAAAAGTCAAACTTTGACTTTTTGGTCAAAATCAAGAGTCAAGATTCATTTTTCATCAAAATATGCCAAATCATGAAACTTGTTCACCAAGAAATCACAAAATGCAAATTAGGGTTAGAAAATGGAATTTTTCATAACTTAGAATTTTTCTAAGTTATGAAAAACCCTAATTTTTTCCCAACTTTGCCCCATCTTTTCACCAAGATCCATTTGGATTCAAACAAAAGTCAAAACATGAAAGTTGTAGCCTGTTGCATAATCTACAACTTTGATTCACAAAGTTTTCTCATTTGAAGCTTGTATCTCAAGTTACAATTTTTTGAATAAGGGCACTAAACCATTTTTAACTTAGTGAAATTTTAACCTATTTTGACAAGGTTTTCTACCCCACTTCAAGGCCATTTTCCATACCCTTCCAATAGGAATTTCAATTTGCATTTCAAAGATGGATTGTAGTACACATTCCAAGCTTTCCAAAATGTCCAAGAACTCATCAAACAACCTCATAACTTGAGAGATTCGAATTTCACAAGTTGGCAAAAATTCACTTTTGTTCTTCATCAAAACATGTCCATAACTTTGCAAATTTGAACTCAGCATGCTTTAGGCTTGATTACAGGTCCTTGAACCATTCCATACTCAATAATTTAATGCATATTCAATGTGTTAAGGTGTTGTTCTTTGAGTGCAAGCATTGTATGCAAGATTAATCCTAAACTAGATAAAGTGCTTTATCCATTTTTGTAAAAAGCTAGCTTTATGTCAAATTGAAATCCAAGCAAGTACAAGCAAAATCTTTTTGGCACAAGATTATGGACAAGTTGCTCTGATCAAGAGAAGATTATGCAGCAGGATTAGAGGCCCCCTACTGACCTAAAACACCAAGTGACCATTGCTTGCTTAAAATTCAAGTAACATTGCATAACTTGTGACAACTCTCTCTTCAGCTGAAAAACACAAGAACAAAGTTATCAAACACCTTCCATAGAACACAACCAAGCTTTGGCACGAATCCTTGACCTCCAAAACACCCTCCATCTCAGAATCATCCTCAAACTGCAAAAACAGAGTTGCCTCTGCAGTTTGAGTGCCAACTCCCATTTCCCTCGAGCATTCTTACCAAAATCAATCCATACACATTCCCTAGCATATATGAAAGCTAACCATGACCTAAAACCTGACCTGTAACACCTCCAAGCCACTTCACCATTTTTAAATTTCTGTTTTGCAGTTGGAGTTCACTAGCTCGATTCAGGGAGTTTCAAGACAAAGTAGGACTTGGAAAAGCATCCTTACACTTCAAGGAAGCTATACAAGTCATCATTTCACTTTGAAACATCCTCCATTGCAAAGCTCGATTCCAACTGAACAGGTAAGTTCATGAAGTTCTATCTCTCTTATTTGGCATTGTTAGATTTAGGTTTGTGAAGAAAATATGTCACAATCATAGCCCTGAATATGCTCATATGATTAGATTTCATTTATATTTCGTGTGCTTAGAGAATTTTATGTCTGAACATGGTTAAAAATTTAGGTCAGGATTTGGGAGAGAAGAAATTCTCTCTCATTTCTGAGAGTTAGCTTGACTTCTTTATATGTCTAGAACCGTGGTTTCAAGCTCTACAGGTTTCATGTTGGAAGATTTGGCAAAAGATCAAGGAATGAGAAGTTAGAAAACGCGTGTTTTTTGAACAAGGAAGTGTTCTGAGGTTGAAGATGAAGCTACATGGGCTGGGCCTGTGTGGTTTCTTCTTTTTGCACCCTATTTCCATTTTCTCACCCCCCAAGCCCATTTGTCTTATTTTTAATTCTTTTTGACTTTTTCTTTTTTTGTTTGACTTGTTTATTTTTTCTCAGCATATTAAAATTTTGAAAATATTTTTCTCATCATTTTTTGATTTTATTTGGTTTTTATTTGATTTTCCTTTTGATTTGTATATAAATAGATATATATATTTATTTAGAATAAAATAGAAAAAATATGTAAAAAATGCTTCTATTTTTATTTTTATGTTATATAACCTTCTGAAAATATTTCACATAAAAAATACCTTTTTTATTTTATTTTATTAAAATATTAAATTATTATTATTATTTGTATATAAGGCATATTTAGAACTATATATATATATATATATATATATATATATATATATATATATATATATATATATATATATATATATATATATATATATATATATATATATATATATATATATATATATATATATATATATATATATATATATATATATATATATATATATATATATATATATATATATATATATATATATATATATATATATATATATATATATATATATATATATATATATATATATATATATATATATATATATATATATATATATATATATATATATATATATATATATATATATATATATATATATATATATGTTTATTAATATATATATATATATATATATATGTTTATTAATATATTTAAGTTAAAATATAATAATACTTGAATTTCTCATTTTTATTAATATTTGATACAAAAATACTTTTTTCATAATATACTTCATTTTATTTTATTTTTTATAAATAATAAATAAATATTTGTATTAAATTAGATAATAATACATTTTCTTTAAAATTAGGGTTTTTGCCCTAAATCCAAAATACTCCAAAAAATAATATATTTTTATTTTCTTTTCTCTTTTACATAAATAATATTTTTTCATACATATACAAAACATTTCTTTTGCATCTTGCATTCTTATTTAATTTTTGTACATTGATTAAATTGCAAATATTCAAAATTGATGTAATAGTTTAGGGTTTACAATTTCTTGTCAATATCCCCATTTGAACATTTGTACCCCCCTTCCCATATTTGGTTTTGTAATAGCTTAGTAAATTTATTTTCGCACTTTATTGCTTTCTAATGATAACATGTTAGAATTAGGGTTTGTATGCGAAAAAACGATAAAAAATAGTTATGACCTAATCTCAAGATAAACAAGCATGAAAATGGACACACAAATCACACTTGCACCCCCTAGGGTATTCCACTTGTTGCCTTTCAAAATTGGGCCATATTGCATGTTGAACTTCTTTTGGCAAAGCAAACAATTTGAATGATCATAGTCCCTCGATAAAATTTTTCAAAACAAACAAAAATAAATGATCAAGTCCCTTAAAGAAAATTGCCCAAAGACATTTAACGCTGTTGCAATTATGGTCTAAACGATGACCCGCGCCTGTCCCTTTCACATCCTAACATAAGTTTGTCCACCAAATACAATGGTGGAACAAACTTGTTAAAAGGGTTAAAATATAGCAATAATCTTTTTGAGAAATTTAGGAGTAGATAACCTCTTAGTTACTTGAAATCAAACTTGCAAAACAAAACACTTGCCTAATTTCAAAACCACACCTCACAACACTTTCAAAACAACTTTCAAAAACAAATGAAAACCTTTTCAAAAGACATACATCTTTGTATACATCCCCACATGGATCATTACAAAGGTTGCCACCACATTGGCCTCTTTTCAAAATATTTTCAAACCCACTCACACTCAAGCACCATTTCAAACAATTGAAAACAAAAGGCAAGTGATCTAAGCAAGTAACTAAGAGCCCATGGATAGAAGGGGTGCTAATACCTTCCCTTTCTATAATCTACTCCCCGAACCCAAGAAAACATCTCAAAAGGTTTTTTACTGTGCTTTTTAACCTTTCCTTAGGATAAAATAAAAAGTCGGTGGCGACTCTTGCTAATCGCAACATTTGCAAATACAAACGCAAAACATCAAGTCAGTTCTCCCACCGTATCACAGGTGTGTATATGGGTAAGAGAATGAATACCTGACCCTCTTGGAACAGAGGGTATTTATAGCCCCCAACGCTGGGCCAAGGTCCCTTCATTGGGCCGACCAGGATTGGCCCAATAAAGGAACTGCCAGGTTCTACGTGCATAGTAGGGACCCGCGCGTGGTCTCCTTCCTGGATGCTCTGCGAGAAATACGGACGGACGAGGACGTGGCCTTTCCGGAGTTCAGGTGATGGTGTAACGGTTACAGTATTCCCTACGTGGAGGGTGCTCGAGTTGGACTCGAGCTGGATTGTATGTGGTCGAGGACGTTGCGTCCGCGGGCAGTGGCGGGCACGGTTGTAGCTTCTGGTCGGTGCGCCCCCTGTAGAGCCGTTTGGATTGGGCCTTCACTCTTGCTCTTGGGCCAACCTGGGCCCAGTCCAGAACAAGAACCATTACAAATACACCTTTTCAAAATCACTTTCTAAAACACATTCCACAAACACCTCTTTGAACCATTTTCAAAATAATACTTTGTACGCGTTCTTATAGAAACGAGAGCCATTACAAAGACGTTTTCAAAATACTTTCAAAACTCACACCACAAGCACATTTTTCAAAAAAAAGCAAGTGATCTAGCAAGAAACTAAGAGCCCATAGATAACTACAAATGAAAAGGATACTGACACCTTCCCTTTTCATAACCTACCCCCCGAACTCGAGAAATAATCTCGAAAGGTCTTTCCTGTTATTTTCAACCTTTCCTTTTGGATAAAATAAAAGTCGGTGGTGAATCTTTCTATCCGCAACAACTGCGATCAAACGCAAAACACCCAAGTCAGTTCTCCCACCGTGTTACAGAACTGACGACTCTGCTGGGGATATACTTAAAAGTGGGGTTACCTTAGGGCTAGATCACCTTTACTTGATTTCCTTGTTTGACTTACATGCTTTACATTGGTTCCTCGTTTGGGTTTGTTTTGATCCTCTACCCGGATCTGGGGCACCTTTTAGGTAAGTAGCAATAGATTGTGGAAATTGTGCGGGGTATACCGATATGGTTGAAGCAATAGCTATGTTAGTGTGACACATTTGTTGGTACCGATAAACCCTTGAGTAGTCAAGGAGAATACGAGGCAGCTGTGTGGTGTCATGAAGCACTAACTGACCTTATAACCTTACTTGAATAACTTGGCCATTAGGAAGTAGTGAGGTAGCCGGCTTTGGTGCAGTCCAAAGTTGGTTGATACTCGATACTACGCTCATTGAGATTGGACTTTCAGGATATTTCGGTCGCCATTAAAGAGGCTTGCGCTGAAACAATGCCCGATGAAGAAAGATCAGTGACATTGAGATCCCTTAGAACCCAGTTACTATTACTAGGACATGTTGAGCCAACTAAACTTCAAAAGGGTACTTACCTAAACTCCATGCAAGTCTAAACCTAAGGACTTGTCTGCTTTGTGTATATATGACTATTTGTATATAACAACTTGCTTACTTTGCATACTTGTACATAACATCATGACATTATACCATTGCATTTTCAATAGTCATTTCAAGGATATCAAGGGCCTATGATGCAGGATCACGTTGAACCACACGTCTATCAAGGGGCACGAGGATTTATTTTCCTCTAACCAAACACCGTCAAAGATCAAAGTATAACAACTTGAGTCAAGGGCTATGACCCACTTGACATGGTGAGCTTAATTCTCGTGGAAGGACATCCACTGATACGAAGTTCTCCAATCAAAGCTATTCAACTTCTAACATTTTCTTGTGTTTATCCTGCGAGATCCTTGAAAACATTCATCCACATATCATGTATCATATCATGATAGGTTTCTCCCATACATGTTTCCTTATCTTCCTATTGTTTATTTTAGTAAGATGGATATGGAACAAACGGTGAAGGATCTCCAAGCACAAAATGCCCAATTCCAATAAATGTTCATGGCTTTAGCTAAGGGGTAAGAGAACCTGAAGACTCTTCTTCTCAAAGACAAGAAGAAAAAGTCAAAGAAGTCAGTAGGCGTCCTGAACTTGGGAAGAAGACTTAGAGGACCAGTCAAGAGAACTCTAGATCTCTCAACTCCATCAACTGAAGGAGACAATCAGATAAAAGAATGGGGTAACAGTATGGGGATTGATGAAGATGAAGCTGACTACACTAAAGAGCAGTATTCTCCCACTGATGATAAATACAAACAGCTGGAGGATCTCCTCAATGCTATGGAGATTCAACAGATACCTGGATTGGGCTTTGAAGAGTTAGGTTTGGTTTCCAGAGTAGTCATCCCTCCAAAGTTTAAAATTCCTACCTTTGCCAAGTATGATGGGGTCTCTTGTCCTAAGATGCATATGAGATCTTATGTCCGCAAGATTCAGCCTCACACTGCTGACTGGAAGCTATGGGTCCATTTCTTCCAAGAAAGTTTGGCTGGCACTCAACTAGAGTGGTTCTATCAGTTAGAAGGAACCGACATTCATACCTGGGAGGACTTGGCTACTACTTTCTACAAGCAATATCAATACAACGCTGATCTTACACCAACTCGTGTGCAATTGCAAAATATGACCATGCATTCCAACGAGGGCTTCAAAGAGTATGCCCAAAAATGGAGAGACTTGGCAGGAAGAGTGCATCCACCCTTAACTGATAGGGATATGATTGACATCTTTATGGGAACTTTGACGGGACCTTTCTCCAATCACCTAATCAGAAGCTCCTCGTCCGGATTCATCGAGCTAATACTAACTGGCGAAAGAGTCGAAGCTGGTATCAAAAGCGGAAAGATCCAAGGAGCTACATCTTCTGATACTCAGAAAAATCCATACAATGGGAAGAAAGAGTCCAATGCTCTGTATGGCCAAAAAGGTCATAACAAGAGCAACTACGATTAGCACATGGGGGCAATCCTGATCTCTAATCTTACACATGTTCAACAAAGACAGGGCAATAAGCGTAGGATAAAATACCAAGAAAGGCAGTATGCTAACATAAACATGCCATTGTCTCAAGCGTTACAACATTTGTTGAAGGAGAAATTGATCATACTAAAGAATCCTCCTCAAAACCCCGATACCTCCTCTCCCAAGTACAATCCCAATGTAAGATGTTCCTAACATTCTGATAGTCATGGACACGATACCGACAACTATTGGACTTTGAAGAAAAAGATTCAAGATTTGATTGATGCAAAGGAGATTGAGCTCTACCCTCCATAGGCTCCTAACGTGATCACTGCTCCTATGCCAAATCATTGAGAGCGTCTTGTTCATTTTGAATTTTCAATTGTAATCTCTTTTGTTGTTCAAACACTTATTTATTAATGTCAAACTTTGTTTCATTAATGTATTGCATGTGTTTGTCTTGAATTAATCCATTCATTTTCACTCTATTTAAACTATGCTTTTTACTCCCTTTATGATATTTAACTCTTGTTTTAAAAGTTACAAGCCTTTAGAGGGAGGATGGCGAAAACAATGCCATAATCTCATACAATATGCTTTTGGACAGACTTTGTTGACGATGTACGGGCATTCTTTCAATTCCTAAACACTTGAGTTATAAGGAAAATAATCCCTAGTCAACTCCTTCGAGCCAAAGAAGTAGAAGTTTTCTTTTTTTTACACAAATTAAAACCTTTAATCAAAACCTGGGGCAGGGTAGTCTCTCAGTTAATTCAAGTGTGCATTCAGTCGTAAACTTTCACTTTATATACAGCAAATGACATCAAAAACATTTCCTCTGGAATCAAAAGACAGTGATGGTTCCCTACCAAATAGGCAGTCATTATCTCTCAAGGGAAAAGCCCACAAATTCAAAACTTATGAAGGAGACTTAAGAAAAACGGGGGCATCCCGCTGACTATAAATCTCAAAACAAGAAGGGCCAGGCAAAATCAGGGATAATAAATCAAAAAGAGGTCACTACAAATCCTCAACGACATGGAAAACATGGCAAAAATGACTTCCTTCCAACAAATAAACTTCCAAATTTCTGAACCATCACTAAAACATCATTCCATACTCAATTGGATTTCAAAAGCATAATTATTTGAGTTTAGGACTGAAGAACATCACGAAGAACGGGCGGGTACAAATACACTTTGAGCGTTATCCTTTGTTTCTTAAACCGTGAACCAAGCCATGTTACAACCTTTCAAAGTCCTAATTAAAGCATGGGTTAGTTCGAAAGCATACGGTTACATAAGGTATCCTGACTCCGGTAAGGCTTTACTCCAAATCCTGTGTTGAATTTTCTTACAAAAATTCTTTTATCTGCTAAAACGCATTTTCAAAACTTCAAGACAAGCATAAACTTTGCATTATTTGAAGATCCATGTTTTCATATGGCTAATTGTTTGACAACAGAGAAATTTGCACGGCGAATATCCATAAAACATAAATTCTCCCAGGAAACAAAATCACTTCAAATGGGATGACGCTTCCAATGACAGATCTCCTATAAGCAAGGGGGCATCAGCATGATCACTGTCCTGGGGCAGTCAAGTCAATATTCCAAGAAATCTCTCGAGAGGTGCTGAATAACCAGGGGTAAGTCTGTATCTGAATCACTTGGGGCACTGAACATGAACTCCAACAAAGGGTTACGTACGGTCAAGCAAACATTTACTAGAAATACTACAAACACCTGCTACTAGGGGCAATGAAAAATCTCCCACAAAGACCTTTTCATAGGGTGATCCCCAACCAGAGCTTCAATCTCTGAAAACTTCTCCCCAACCGAGTTGATCTCAAGAATCCTCGAGGATTTCTGCAAAAGAAGACGCCTCTCCCACATATTGGTAACAAAGTTTATTTCCCCAACAAACTACAGATTCCCCAGCTTGAATTTACCTTTCAGACTATCACAAGTCAAGGGACCACAACCCCTATTCCTCAGTAGACTTTCCTATAATCCTCAGTGAGTTGTTACAAAACCTGGAAACTTAACCAGATAATAGTTAACTTCTTTGTCCCCAACAAGTTGTTAATTTCCTTTCTCTTCCATCAAGAGATAACTCCCTAGTAGAGCAACGAACAACTAAAACTCCTGAATTCCTCTCCCCAAGCAGGAATCAACACTCTCCACAGAGTTTTCTCCTCAAACAACAAGACAGGAATCCCCAGCAGAAACATTCTAAATAAACAAGGTTTGAAAAGGTGTTCAATCCCTAACAGACGTCCGGGATTCAGCTTCCCAAAACTCCCCAACACTTGTCAAGGATTTATTTTCCAAGACAAAATTATATTCCAACAATATTTCATGCATCATATTTACATACATGATAAATGCATACAACATAATCTCATTTATTTTGAGAAACATCATTACGCCATGCATTTCATCCATCATGACATTACATATAAGTAATTCTTTACGTTTTCAGGAAAAGATCAACAAATAAGTGTCATTAATCTGTAAACTTCTCTAAGACAAAATCAACCTTGGATTTCTTCATTACCTTTTGAGGTAGTAATCATCCATGATTCCTTCATTATCTACTGAGGTAGTAATCGTCCAAGATTCCTTCATTATCTATTGAGGTAGTAATCGTTCAAGATTCCTTCATCATCAGTTGAGGTAGTAATCGTCCAAGATTCCTTCATTATCTGTTGAGGTAGTAATCATCCAAGACTCCTTCATTATCCGTTGAGGTAGCAATCATTTCAGATTTCTTCACCATCCCCTGAGGTAGTAATCGTCCAA
Source organism: Vicia faba (assembly GCA_948472305.1). NCBI lineage: Eukaryota > Viridiplantae > Streptophyta > Magnoliopsida > Fabales > Fabaceae > Vicia > Vicia faba. The sequence continues at coordinate 42,544,032 of OX451737.1, read as the reverse complement.
GATTCCTTCATTATCTACTGAGGTAGTAATCATCCCTGATTCCTTCATCATTCGCTGAGGTAGTAATCGTCCAAGATTCCTTCATTATCTGCTGAGGTAGTAATCATCCCTGATTCCTTCATCATCCGCTGAGGTAGTAATCGTCCAAGATTCCTTCATTATCCGTTGAGGTAGCAATCGTCCAAGATTCCGTCATTATCCATTGAGGTAGTAATCATTTCAAATTCCTTCATCATCCACTGAGGTAGTAATCGTCCAAGATTCATTCATTATCCACTGAGGTAGTAATCGTCCAAGATTCCTTCATTATCCGTTGAGATAATAATCATTTCAGATTCTTTCATCATCCGCTGAGGTAGTAATCATCCAAGATTCCTTTATTATCTACTGAGGTAGAAATCATCCATGATTCCTTCATCATCCATTGATGTAGTAATCATCCAAGATTCCTTCATTATCTGTTGAGGTAGTAATCATCCTTGATTCCTTCATCATCCATTGAGGTAGTAATCGTCCAAGATTCCTTCATTATCCGTTGAGGTAGTAATCGTCCAAGATTCCTTCATCATTTGTCACAATCAAGCTTCATACTTACATATTAATACCTGAAACAAGATAAGACAATTATCTGTGAACAAATTGATTCCCCAAACAAGACTAGGTGACTATTTACATGACAAATACTTCCTTCAAACTTATGCTAGTTCAGTTTAAATCTCTCAATGGTTTATCCTGATTCTTTCCCGTAGAAATTTTCTCTGGTTCAGATAGATCGCTCCAAGATTTATTCTGATTCATTTCGGTTAAAGAATATTCAAGACCTTTGCTGGTTCATTTTAAATCTCTCAATGGTTTATCTTGATTACTTTCTGGTAGAAATTTTTTATGGTTCCGATAAATCACCCCAAAGATTTATTCTGATTCTTTTCTAGTTGAATTCAAATTTAGACTTAGTCTAATTTCTATCAACAATCACCTTTGGATGGCATCTATAAGCCGATCTCTGACAATTCTCCATCATCCCTCCAAATGGAATTTGTAAGCCCATTCCCTACACAATCAACCACCACATCATCAAGTGCAAATTTCTGGGTACTCTAGTGTTCAATCATCTTCCACCTTCAAGTCACGAATGGCAGACTCACCAATCTAACTCTTCAGGTTTAAGAAGATTGAACATGGGCAGTTGTTGTACCCCAAAATTTGCATTCTCATTTTTCAAGGCATTTCACACAAGGATTCGCAAGTTTCAAGCTTGAACATGTACATTGGGATTTCCAGTACCAAGATTAAAAGGAAAAACTGTCAAAAATGGAGAAAACAAATAAAAATAATATTTTGACAAATTTGGAGAAAAACAAGTGTTTTTCGTTTCAGCTTCTTCGATTGGCCTTTTGGCCTCTTTCGATGCAAGCTTGGCTTGCATCTTTCGACTGGGAGTGGGTGTTGTACCCCAAAATTTTCCCTCCCATATTTCTCAAAATATTTCAAGAAAGACCCCCAAGTTGCTCAAGATAGTCCAAGGGTTGGCCAGACAAGCTCTCTCCTAAGGCAATCTACCTCAAATTAGGGTTTCATGTTGCATCAAGATACTTGAGTCCAAGTAATCCCAAATGCTCAAAAATGTCCTAATATGTTATCAAGAGCATCCATGTCAAGTTTCAAGCCTTGCAGAGGAAGTTTGCTCAGCCAATTGCTCAAAGGTCCAAAAAATCAACTGTGCTAAGGCAAAAGTCAACTGTGACCTACATACAGTCAAACTTCAAGATTTTTGGTCAACATCCTCGTTTTGAAGTGTATTTCATCATTTGTTCAAGAGTTGATCATGATTCATCAAGGATTTCTCATAATTCCTCAAGAACCAAAAGTTGCTAAATTAGGGTTTTGTAGGAAAAGTCAACTCAACTTTGACCAAGCATAACTTTCTCATTCTTTATGATAAATGACCCATCTAAAGCTCATTTTTAATAGGATGCAATTCCCTAAAATCCATCTTCAGCTCCCAAGTTCAAAATATGCACTCACAAGAAGTTATGAATTTGGACATTATAGGTCATTTTGAAAAGTCAACAAAAACACCTTTTTTGTCAAAGCATCATACATAAGCATGGAATATCAAATTGAGATGAGACCAAAAGGTTTGCTTAGAGGACATCTTAATCTTTCTAAAAAGTCTAAGAACACCTCCAAAGAGTCAAAATTGAGGAAGTTATGCATTGGTGAAGTTGACCTTTTTTGCAAAATTGCCAAAAGTCAACTATGCCCAAAACTTCAAATTTTGCCAAATGGGCCCAATCTTTTTCACTTGTTTTGAGTTGGAAAATATCCCAAGAGCTCTAGCCTTTGCCACTTATCCATATCTTATTTTTATTATTTATTTTGATTTTTATTTGAATTAATTCAATTTAAATCAAAACAAATCAAATCAAATCCAAAATATTGAAAGTAAGAGATTTTGTGCTTGTTTCAGGCTTTATTATACAGCTAGCAAACATTCAAACTCGTGCAAGGAATTAGAGTGGACAAAAAGATTGAAAAAGCCATGTTTGGAAAGATCTTAAAGGTGAATCGAATCAAATCAAAAAATCATTGATGGAGGAAGATTGGATGCAGTTATCAACCCTAATTCAATCCTTGGTACATAAGTAGGCAAGGCAGACCTAAAAACAAGTTGGAAACAGGTGCAAGAGGAAGAACCAAAACTGGAAAAAAATCAAGAAAAGTGTAAGATTGAAATCCCATTTGGAGGCAGTTTCAGGACCTTTGAGCGATCCCAATCGACTCCTGGGACTCTCAGCATGCCAAAGCGATCAAGAACCAAGATTTTCAAGCCCCAAATTGCACTGTAAGTCGCTCATGAAACTCATGAAATCTTGAATTCGAATAGCATGATCTAGGCATTGTTAGAGTGAATTAATCACATATTCTTAATCTATGGAACATATGCAAGCTTTTTGCATCATTCAATTTCATTTATATGGCCTATAGCGAATTTCACCATTGCTAGGTTTTCCGGTTCCTTTTTAGGGTTTTTGATTACAGGGAAAATTAGCCTTGATGAAGGGTACCATCGTGTTCAGGATGATGTGACGAGCTCGACCATGGCGTTAGGTTTCATTTATATGGCCCATGGAGGATTTTTGAACGAACCAGGCTTATAGCTACGGACAAACTTCCGTAGGTAAAAGTCTGAAACTTTTACCCACGGAGAGAGGAAGGAGACGACTGCGTGTCACTCCCCCATTGGCCCATTCAAACGTTCAGCGCATATTTTCTTTTTGTTTTCCACTAATATTTGTTTTTACATATTATTATTGTTATTTCATTACTGTAAAACAAAAGCAAAGTGGCCCAATGGTAGCCAGGCAACGCTTAAGGCATTGAAAGGCTGGAGGTAAGGGGTTCGACCCCTGCCTCCAGAATTTGTTATTTTCATATTTTCTTGCAGGCGATTCAGTATGCACATGAAGCCAGGGTCTACCATACATCCTCCAAATCTGGCCAGCCAAGTGTCAAATGGCCAAATCTGATGGCCATCATCTGAAGGTGCACCATGAGCCAAGTCAAGCGCGTGGTATTGGATCCAAAAAGTCAGCGTGGATCATCAATCATTGGGCCCAAAAGCTGATATCCACACCTCCCAAAAATGCTGATTCAGGCCCTTTTCTTACTCTTTATTTCCTTTTTATATTTTCTATTAATTTATTTATTTATTTATTTACTAACCAATAACTATTTTCTTTTTTATCAAAAAAATCACAACATTTTTCTATCCAATTAAATTCAAGATATTTATTTTTATTAAAAAAGGTAATTAATTTAATTAGGTTATTAATTTTAGACAACTTTAATTTCTTTTTACATAATTAAAATTAATTAGAATAAATAGGTTTTATTACTAACTTAATTATTTTATTTCTTTCCTAAAATAACAAAAAAAAAACAAAAATATGTCATTTAATTATTTTCATTAATTAATTCAATAACTAATTAATTTTGCATGTTTAGTTTCAAAAACCTAATCTTTTTCTTAAAAAATAATAATCAAGAACAACAAAAAAACAAGTGTTTCTTTTAATTAGGATAGAAGGGTCAAAACCTTAATTTCGCATCCGATCTAATTTATCATCGCGCGCTATCTTCTATTTTTTACCCAATTATTGTATCTGCTCACAGTTTGTAATAATTTTAATTAGGACTTTTACATTTATCGCTTTTATTTTCAAAGGGTTTGTTTTTGGCTACGTAAATACCCGAAGCCTTGTAATAGCGTAGTTTAATTTCCGCATTTTAAATTTCGCAAATTATTAACTGTTAGATATATGAATAATTAGGGTTTGCATGACTAGAATGTATGTTAAACTTTAAAACAGTTAGATCACCCTAAATGTGCAAAGATAAAATAAACTGAAATTGAATCATTCGCACATGCGCACTCCTAGGGTACACTCCCACTTGGTTGCCTTCGGTAAACGGTCATTGAGTATAGGATGCTTTAGCGGTCGTCCTTTTATCCAAAGATCAAAGTTGCCTCGGAAAGGTTGCCTTGGATATTGTCGCCTCAGATAAATGATCTAAGACTTTAGGGTTACTACTAAAACGTCCTAACATTGCTTTAGTGACCGTACGTCCCTTTCGAATTGACCCTCAAAACTCCAACGACGGTGCTACCTACTCACTAATAGTGGGATAGCACTGTCTAAAGGAAACAAGCATAGAACGATTCTTTTTTCGAGTAGGTAGATTAGTTCTTAAGTACTTGCTCAATCCAAACAAAATTTTCCACACTTACACTCCTTTACAAACAAGTTTTCAAAAACACTTCATTACACTCTTGAAGACAGAAGCAAGAGTTAAATCGAAGTCAAAACAAAAAACTTTTCAAAGCACACAAACACAAAGAAAGCAATTTTGAAAATGATGAGCAAGTACCTAAGAGGTCGTAGATAACTACGGATATAAAGGGTGCTAATACCTTCCCTTTCTATAATCTACCCCCCGTACTCGGAGATATCTCGAAAAAGGAATTTTTTGTGCTTTTTTCCTTTCCTTGTTGGATAAAATAAAAGTCGGTGGCGACTCTTGCTTACCGCGACATTTTGCAAAAACAAACGCAAAACACAAACCAGCAAAATTTCCTTAACGAAATAGGGAAACCACGTCCCGGTTCTGGCCACCGTATCACAGTGGGCCTATGACACACTGGCTTGGATTCACAAGGCACAAAGCCTTCTGTAGCCTCCTTTGATTCCAAGGCAAAAGGCTCCCTTTTGGCATCCTTCGATATGCACTTTTTGCCTCATATATGCCTCTTTCGAATCTGGACATTTTAGCCTCCTGCATGCACTTTTCATTTGGGCATGTCGTTCCTTTGTTGCAAGCTTCGTTTTTGCACATGAATCCTTCAGTACAAGGTTTTGGTCAAACTTTTCGTTTGGGCATTTGACTCCCTTCATGCTTTCTTAGTTTGGGCACATGAATCAGTACAAGCTACTGGTCACACCTTTCGTTTGGGCATGTGGTTCCCTTCATGCAAACTTTGCTTGAACATAGATCTTTTGCATGTTTGCATGAAGTCACAAAGCAGGGACTCTGTGATACGGTGGGAAAACTGACTTGGTGTTTTTTGTTTGATCTCAATTGTTGCGGATAGCAAGAGTCGCCACCGACTTTTCTTTTATCCAAATAAAGGAAAGGGTGAAAAGAACAGGAAAGACCTTTGAGATTATTTTCTTGAGTTCGGGGGGTAGATTATGAAAAGGGAAGGTGTTAGCACCCTTTTCACCCATAGTTATCTATGGGCTCTTAATTGCTTTCTAGATCATTGCTTTTGTTTGAAAGTGTGCTTTGTGGTGTGGTTTTGAAAGTATTTTGAAAACGTGCCTTTGTAATGATTCTCGTCTCTATAAGAACGCATACAAAGTGTTGTTTGGAAAATAGTTCAAAGAAGTGTTTGTTTTTGAAAGTGATTTTAAAAAGGTGTCTTTGTAATGATTCTCATCTCTATAAGAACGCATACAAAGTGTTGTCTTTTGAAAAATGTTTCAAAATGAAAATGTTGGTGTATAAAAATGTTTTTGTTGTGAGCAAGCGAGCAACTAGGAGCAACCTACCTACTCAAAGGTCTTTAGTGTTCTTTTCCTCCTCCTTTAGATGTTTATATCTTACCATTGATTTGGTAAGAAGCTCCATCATTGGATGTGAAGGGATGGGTGTGGGTCATCGTATAGTCATGATAGCAATATTGTGAGATATCTTAGCATTTCTCTTGAGGGACTAAGATCATTTGTAAGGTAACATTTGAAGCGTCGTCGAGGGACTATGATCTTGTATTTTTGATTGTTTTTGCTAAGACATCTCACATGCATAACATGACTATTTTTCATAAGGCAACAAGTGGAGTTAACCCTAGATGTGCATGTGTACAAAGTGTGTTTGATTGTATCCATTTTGTCTTTTGATCAGGGTGGTCTACTTGTTGATTTTATCTTGCCATACACCCTAATTACTAACATTTTGTATAAAGTCAAAAGTGCAGAAAGATAAAATCCTACATTATTACAACCATATTGAATTGCATGGAAATATAAAGGCAAAAGTAAGGTAAAATCAAGAAAAATGGGTCTTTAGATTTAGGGCAGCAAACCCTTCAATTCTGCACTTTCTGTCTCTCTTCGATCTGGCCTGAAAAGGGGTGAAGGCATGGCTTTCGATTGGGGCCTGGAGGCCAGCATATTGTCTATTTCGATTGGGGCCTGGAGGCCAGCATGTTATGTCTTTTGATTAGGGCCTGGAGGCCAGCATGTTGTGCCTTTCGTTTGGGCTTGAGGTTAGTATGGAAGCCAGAGGCTTTGTTTCTAACTTTTTGTATCCTGTTTCTTTCGTTTGAGTTTGAATAGCAATATTGTCCAAAGATATGCCAACATTACCTTAGGGCCAGGTTAGTCTTTAAAGCATGTTTAAATATACAAAAGCAAAAACCAAGAAGGTTGTTAGCCATGAAACATATTAAAAGGATGGAAACAAAAAGAAGAACAATAGTATGTACATGTTTGAAACGAAAAGGAATTGTATTTACATGTTATGCAAGAAACAAAGAGTTCAAAGTTTAGAACAACTTACCTTGATGGAGGCTGGAACGTATGCTGGACCTTCAAGTGGTTGAACTAGATCCTCCTGGATTCGAAGGAAAGAAACGGGTGTGGTGTTCCTTTGACTTGATTCGAAGGTCAGGAGGTGTAAGGGTGGTGTTTGTCATTTCTGGGTTCGAAGGAGAAGAATAGGTGCAGTGTTCTTTCTACTGGATTCGAAAGAAAAAACAAAGTGTGGGGATTATTTCAGATTCGAAAGAGAAAAAGAAACAAGTGTTGTGTTTCTTTAGATTATGGGTTTGTGTTTAGTATTTGAGAATCTCAAGAGTTTAAGAGCTTTGAGAGTTTGATGATTTTTTTGAAAATTCATCCCACACCGCCAAAATCAGTCAGCGTTTTCTCTTATTGCCTCTCTATGATGTGCAAATGAACTCTCTATTTATAGAGAAATTTTTTTGAATGAGAAGCTTTGTGAAATAATAAAATATAGTTTCTTTGAAAACATCCACTTGTGTCAACTTTTTATAATCCCAAGATAAAAGTACCAAAATCAATGGTTTAGATGGGTGGCTCCTAGTTTATAGGGGGAAAATGTGCAGAAGAGACAGGCGCAAGGCTCAAAAACTTTCTGAAAAGGTAGTGATGTCATCAAGAGCAAGTTGGCTTGAAGAAAAATTTAATATGAAGTAAGGCACAAGTTGGAGGCCTATGTAGCTTGACCTATGGACAACTTGACCCTTTGAATCGAATCCTTCATCTTTCCATAACCTTCGACCAGACTCAACAAAGCAACATTCGTTTCCACCAGTTGTGTATCCTTCAAATGGACCAATTGTATGTTCTTCGAATGTCCCTCTTCAGCTGAATATTCCATTTTGAGTCCTCTTGCTTTTGATCACTTAGGCCCAAACCTTCGACCAGACTCCAAAGTAAGCAAAAAACAATTATTCCTAACCTATGGTAAGTCCTTCGAATGGGCCACCAAGTTGTGTGTCATAATGCAGGACTATGGCGTATTGAAGGGTTTGTAGATGGATTCGAAGGTGATATGAAGGTGAATTCGAAGCAAACATGAAGATGAAATCGAAAGTCACAGGAAGGTAGCCGTTCATCCAATCGAAAATTTTTGAATCCAAGACAAACAGGTGAGGGGCCAATGGTGCAATCGAAGCTTGCAGGCAGGAGCCATTGTCCAAATGAAGCTTGCATGCAAGAGCTATTTTAGTGCATCAAAGCAAACCTGCAGGAGGTCAAATGCCCAAATGAAACTTATGGACCAAAGCTTGACCAAAGAAGCCAGATGCTCAATCGAAGGATGTAAATCAAAGCTTGCATCGAAGGAGGCCCAAATGTTCAATCGAAGCGTGAGGACCAAATCTCGCTCGAAGAAGGCAAATGCTCAATCGAAGGATGTAAATCAAAGCATGCATCGAAGGAGGCCCAAATGCCCAATCAAAGGATGAATCAAACTTGCTTGAAGGAAGCCTAGATGCCCAATCGAAACTAGTATGAATCGAAGCAATCTTGTTTTTCTTCAATTTTGTCGAGAAAAATAAATTTTTCTGCTTTGCCCTTTTTTTTGTCTATTTTGTACTTGTGCAAATTTGAGCTTTTTGAAAATCCTTGTGATAAAATGTATTGAGAAAAGAGAGGGCAAAATTTTGGGTACAAAAGCAGCCCCTGTTCAATCTTCTTAAACATGAAGAGCAAGTATGGCACGTTGCCATTCGTAGCTTGAAGGTAGAAGATGATTGAACACTAGAGCGCCCAGAAATTGGCACTCGCATGAAATAACACTGATAGTAGATGATGTAGGGAATGATCTTACAAATTCCATTTGGAGAGATGATGGAGAGTCGTTGGAGATGGGATTACGGATGCCATCTAGAGTGATTGTTGGCAGAAATTAGAGTAAGTCTAAATTTGACTTCAATTGGAAAAGAATCATAATAAATCTTTGGAGCGATTTATCTGAACCAAAGAAAGTGTCTAACAGAAAGGAATCAGGATAAACCATTGATCAATTTAAACTAAACCAGCAGAGGTCTTGGATATTCTTCAATTTATGATGGACCTGTGTAGGGCTGCTTTAGGAGACATATGAGGGGGAAGCCTGGGTATGGCTGCTTCAAAATGAATCCATGTGAAGCTTCATCTAGAATTTAAGAGAAGGAACCTGGGTAGGGTTTCTTCAGGACGAGTTTGTGTAAAATTGTATCTGGGAAGGAGAAGGAACCTGGGTAGGGTTGCTTCATGATGAGCCAGTGTGAAGCTTCATCTGGAATTGTCTGAGAAGGAACCTGGGTAGGGTTACTTCATGATGAGTTAGTGTAAAACTGCACCTGCTAGTCAAAAGGAACCCGTGTAATATTTCTTCATGATAAGCCTGTGTGAAGATGCATCTGGTCACGTAGGTAGTTTCTCTGTCTTGCTTCAAAAACTAATTCTGGACCTGCTGAAAATTGTTGATGATATATATCTGTTGATTGATCTATCCTGACAAGGTAAAGGGTTAGCTGTATGCAATGTCATGATGTATGAAATGCATTATATAATGATGTTCTCAAAAATGAGGTTGTGTTGTATGCATATATCATGTATGTTATATGGTGTATGAATGTGATGTATTTATTGCAGTGCGTCTTTGTCTAGGAAAATAAATCCTTGACAACATGTTGGGGAATCTTGGGAGGATGAATCCCTAACTGTTGTTGGAGAGTAGATGTATCTTCAACTTTGTTTAGAATATTTCTGTTGGGAATTCCTATTCTGTTGTTTGAGGAGAAACTCCGATGGGGAACATTGGCTTGCTTTAAGAAGATTCTGTGGAGAGTGTTGATTTCTGCTTGGGGAAATAAAATTCAAGAATTTTGGTTATCCATTACTCTACTGGGGAATTATTCCTGACTGGAGAGAAACAAAAGTTAGATGTTATCTGGTCGAAATCCAGGCTTGGCAGCAAATTGTTGAGGATAATGAAGTTGACTGTTATCTGGTCGTATTCCAGGCTTCACAACGACTTACTGGGAATGATTAAATTAACTGTTATCTGGTCGGATTCCAGGCTTCGCAGGAAATTACTTGGGAGAGTGAAGTTAGGCTGTTATCTGGTTGGATTCCAGGCTTCACAATAACGTACTCGAAAGGATGAAGTTGAACTGATATCTGGTCGGGTCCAGGCTTCATAATAACTTGCTTGAAAGGATGAAGTCGAACTGATATCTGGTCGGGTCCAGGCTACACAATAACTTGCATGAAAGGATAAAGAACTGATATCTAGTCGGGTCCAGGCTTCATAGTAACTTACTGAATTTTATTGTTATCTGGTCGGGTTCTAGGCTTCATAACAAATTCCTGAGAGAATGAAGTCAATTTTTATCTGGTCGAATTCAAGGCTTCACAATAACTTACTGAAGTTAATTGTTATTTGGTCGGTTTCCAAGCTTCACAGTAACTTACTGAATTTGATTGTTATCTGGTCAGATTCTAGGCCTCATAACAAATTCTTGAAAGGATAAAGTTGGTTGTTATCTGGTCAAATTACAAGCTTCACAACAACTTACTAACGTGAACTGTTATCTGGTCGGTTTCCAGGATTCGCAGAAACTTACTAAATTTGATTGTTATCTGGTTGGGTTCCAGGCTTCATAACAAATTCTTGAAAGGATGAAGTTGGTTGTTATCTGGTCGAATTCCAAGCTTCACAACAACTTGCTGAAGTTAACTGTTATCTGGTCGGTTTCCAGGATTCGCAGTAACTTACTAAATTTGATTGTTATCTGGTCGGATTCCAGGCGTCACAACAAATTTTTGAGAAAATGAAGTTAATTCTTATCTGGTCGAATTTCAGGCTTCACAACAACTTACTAAAGTTAACTGTTATTTGGTCGGTTTCTGGACTTCGCAATAACTTACTGAATTTAATTGTTATCCGGTTGGATTCCAAGCTTCACAATAAATTTCTAAGAAAATGGAGTTAATTGTTATCTGGTCGAATTCCAGGCTTCACAATAACTTACTGAAGTTAACTGTTATCTGGTCGGTTTCCAGGCTTCGCAGTAACTGACTGAATTTAATTGTTATCTCGTCGTATTCCAGGCTTCACAACAAATTCTTGAAAGGATGAAGTTGGTTGTTATCTGGTAGAATTTCAGGCTTGACAACAACTTAATGAAGTTAATTGTTATCTGGTCGATTTCCAAGCTTCGCAGTAACTTATTGAATTTGATTGTTATCTGGTCGGATTTCAGGCTTCATGACAAATTCTGAATTTAATGAAGTTGAACTGATATCTGGTCGGGTCCAGGCTTCACAATAACTTATTGGGGATTGTAGAGTAGTCTACTAGAGAAGAGGAGTTGTGGTCCCTTTATTTGTAGCAATTGGAGAGGCAAACTCAAGCTGGGGAATCTGTAGTTTGTTGGGGAAATAAACCATGTCGCCAGTCTGTTGGGGAGGTGTCTTCTTTTGGAATAAATCCTCTAGGATTCTTGAGATCTACTCAGTTGGGGAGAAGTTTTCAGAGATTGAAACCCTGGCTAGGGGTCATCATATGAACATGATTTTGGAGGAGATTTTTCACTGCCCCTGGTAGCCGGTGTTGCCACGTTGCCAGAATATGTTTGTTTGATCGTACATGATTCGTTGCTGAAACTCATGTCCAATGCCCCAAGTGATTCAGATGGAGACCTGCCCCTGGTATATTCAACATTTCTTGAGATTTCTTGGAATCTTGATCTGAATGCCCCAGATGTGTTGGATAGTGACACGTCATGCCCACTTGCTTATAGGAGATCTGTTATTGGAAGCATCTTCCCACTTGAAGTGATTTTGTTCATTGAGAGGGTTTTTGTTCATTGGATATTCTTCATGTGAATTTCTCTGCTGTCAAATAAATAGCCAAATGCAAACAACGATATTCAAATAATGCAAAGTTTATGCTTTTCTTTGAAGTTTTGAAAATACGTTTTAGCAGATAAAAGAATTTTTATTAAGAAAATTCAACTCAAGGTTTAGAGTAAAGCCTCACAGGAGTCAGGATACCTTTTGTAACAGTATGCTTTCGGATTAACCCATGCTTCAATTAGGACTTTTGAAGGGTTGTAACATGGCTTGGTTTACGGTTTAAGAAACAAAGGATAAAGTCTCCAATTTTATTTGTACCCAACCCGTTCTTCGTGAGATTCTTAAGTCCTAAACTCAGTTAATTGTGCGTTTGAACTTCTATTCAGCCTGGAATGATGTTTTGGTGATGGTTCAGACAGGTTAAGTTTGTCAGAAGGCAGTCATTTTTTCCATATTTTCCATGTTGTTGAGGATTTGTAGTGACCTCTTTTTTTGATTTATTATCCTTGATTTTGCCTGACTGTTCTTGTTTTTGAGATTACAGTCAGCGGGATGCCCCAGTTTATCTTAAGTCTCCTTCGCAAGTTTTGACTTAGTGGAATTTTCTTTTGAGAGATAATGACTGCCTATGTGATAGGGAACCATCACCGTCTTTTGATTCTAGAGGAATATTTTTGATGTCATTCGTTGTATTACGAAGTGAAAATTTGCGACTGAACGCACATTTAAATTAACTGAGAGACTACCCTGCCCCAGGTTTTGATTAATGGTATCAAATTATGTAAAAAGGAAACTTCTACTTCTTTGGCTCAAAAGGGGATGACTAGGGATTATCCTCCTTATAACTCCAGTGTTTAGGAATTGAACGAACGCCTGTACATCGTCAACAAGGCCTGTCCAAAAGCATATTGTATGAGATTAAGGCATTGCTTTCGTCATCCTCCCTCTAAAGGATTACAACTTTTAATCGAGAGTTGAATATCACCAACTGGAAGTAAAGCACAATTTAAGTATAATGAAAACAAATGAGTTAATTCAAGACAAACATATGCAATGCATTGATGAAATAACAAAGTTTGACATAAATAGATAAGTGTTTGAACAACAAAAGAAGATTACAACTTGAAAATTTCAAATGAATAAAAGCCTCCTTGTCTGAACTTGTCACTTCAGGTGGTGTGCCTTTGAGGGACGACAAAAGAATTCAGTCTGACCATCTTGTGTGAACTTCAACACTCTTTCGTCGATCAAGTTTTGAATCTTATTTTTCAATGCCCAGCAGCTATTCGTATCATGTCCAGGATTATTGGAATGGTACACACACATTGCATCTGGATGATAGCTAGGAGCGGAGGTATTGGGATTCCGAGGAGGATCCCTTAACGTAATCAACTCCAACTTCAACATGTGTTGCAATAATTGAGACATGGACATGTTGATGTTAGTAAACTGTCTCTCGGGCTTGTTTTGCCTTTGCTGATTTTCCCATTGACGGGGTCATTGTTAAGCCCGTGACGTAGAGGTAATTTGGAAAGATTTGTTCTCCCTTGAACCGGCTTCTTGTTTCATGGGAGGCTGAGTAGTGACTTGATCCCTAACTCTAGTTGTTTTCCCCATTTGGTTGCATCCATCTTGATGAAGTTTGTTGATGAGGGTCCTTAGCTCTTCTTGTCCCTGAGCTAAGTTTTGGATAAGAGCCATCTGGCCCACTAGTTATCCCATCATTTGGACCTTAATTATGGCTATCTCAGTTTGTAACCGCTCCAACTGGTCATCTCTATCGTCCTCAGGATTTCCCATGATCATGCCCCTAGTGAGGAGCGCATTCACCTCTTCTTGTCCTTGGATAGGTTCTAGAACATCTCTTGAAGTTGAGCATTTTGAGTCTGAATGTCATTGATAGTCTATTCTAGAGCCCTCTCTACTGAAATAAGCAGTAAGTAGATGTGATACCTATGTGTGGGAAAACTTGTTATGATGATATGCATGATATGTGGATGCCATGTTTTCAAGGATCTCGCGGGGTAAACACAAGAAGATGTTTAGAAGTTGAACTTTGATCACAACTTTGGTTAAAGAACTTCGTAAAATTGGATGTCCTTCCGCGAGAATCAAGCTCATCATGTCAAGTGGGTCATAGCCCTTGAATCAAGTTACCGTGCTTTGGTCTTGACAGCGTTTGATTAGAGAATGAATCCCCTTTCCCCTTTATAGGCGTCTGGTTCAACATGACCCTGCATCATAGGCCCTTGAGTTCTTTGAAATGGTTATTGAAAATGTTATGGTATGATGTTATGATGTTATGTACAAATATGCAAAGCAAGCAAGTTGTTATGTACAAATAGTCATATACACAAAGCAGACAAGTTCTTAGGTTTAGACTTGTATGGAGTTTGTAGGTAAGTATCCTCTTGAAGTTTAGTTGGCTCAACCTGTCCTAGTAATAGTAAATGGGTTCTAAGGGATCTCAATATCATTGATATTTTACTCATCGAGTATTGTTTCAGCGCAAGCCTCTTTAATGGTGACCGAAATATCTCGAGAAGTCCGATCTCAATGGGCGTAGTATCGAGTATCAACCAACTTCAGACTGCACCAAAGCCGGCTACCTCACTACTTTCTAATGGCCAAGTTGTTCAATTAAGGTTCTAAGGTCAGTTAGTGCTTCATGATACCACACAGCGGTCTCGTATTTTCTTTGACTACTCAAGGGCTACCGATACCAACAAATGTGTCACACTAACGTAGCTATTGCTTAGACCATGTTGGTATACCCCGCACAGTTTCCACAACTTATTGCTGCTTACCTAAGAAGGTGCCCCAGGTTTGGGTAGAGGATCAAAACAAACCCAAACAAGGAACTATACTATAAAGCAAACAATTCAAACAATGAAAAACAAGTAAAGGTGATCTAGCCCTAAGGTAACCCCACTTTTAATTTCTCCCCAGCAGAGTCGCCAGTTCTGTGATACGGTGGGAGAACTGACTTGAGCGTTTTGCGTTTGATCGCAATTTTTGCGGATAGCAAGAATCGCCACTGACTTTTCTTTTATCAAAATAAAGGAAAGGGTGAAAAGAACAAGAAATACCTTTGAGATTATTTTCTTGAGTTCGGGGGGTAGATTATTAAAAGGGAATGTGTTAGCACCCTTTACATCCATAGTTATCTATGGGTTCTTAATTGCTTGCTAGATCATTGATTTTGTTTGAAAGTATGCTTTGTGGTGTGGTTTTGAAAGTATTTTGAAAATGTGCCTTTGTAATAATTCCCGTCTCTATAAGAACGCATACAAAGTGTTGTTTGGAAAATAATTCAAAGAAGTGTTTGTTTTTGAAAGTGATTTTGAAAATGTGCCTTTGTAATGATTTTCGTCTCTATAAGAACGCATACAAAATGTTATCTTTTGAAAAATGTTTCAAAATGAAAATGTTGGTGTATAAAAATGTTTTTGTTGTGAGCAAGCGAGCAACGAGGAGCAACCTACCTACTCAAAGGTCTTTAGTGTTATTTTCCTCCTCTTTTAAATGTTGCTATCTTACCATTGATTTGGTAAGAAACTCCATCATTGAATATAAATGGATGGACGTGGATCATCGTATAGTCATGATAACAATGTTGTGAGATGACAAATTTATAGAAGTGTCCTTGATAAAAGATTCAGTGTCCTTGATAAGAAATTTATTAAAGTGTCCTTGATAAAAGATTCAGTGCCCTTACCAACCATGATTCTAGTTTCATGAGTCTACTTTCATGAATCAAAAGTGTATTTACATATTCAAATCTTTTTATGTTTATGTCAGAAAGCTTTTTATGTTTATGTTAGAAAGAAAGAGCACTCTCCAAATTTCTTTGATTCATTTTTACTATAGAATCTTCACATTGATAACTTAAATATCAGGCATATAATCAAATAATAACACCACTTTGTATTTGAAAAAGATTAACCTTCAAATCATATAACACTTTAGATAAAATAAATAAAAAACACATAAGTTATAAAAAGGAAATGATTGATTTTCAAATCGATATGATACAATTCATGATAACATAAAACAATAAATTTACCTATTGATTTGCAAATTAAAATTGAAAACCGAAAAGCAACATAGAATTTGAAAGTTACATAAAAGAAGCCGTTGATTTGCCATTTGATACAACAATAAATTTATTTATTTATTTATTTGCAAATCGAAACTCGAAATCTAAAGCAACACGGATTAAACTACAAATCCAAATGAAAAATAAGAAAAAAATTAACAATTTTAAACTAATAATAAAAATTAAAAAAATATCAATTCTAGAAAAATATAGAACTTTTTTTTATCACCAGAAATATGTGATTTTCTAAAATTTAACAAAAAAACAAAATTAAGTTAACAAACATAAAACCAAGTTCAAAATTATAGAAGTACCCTTGATAACAGATGCAGTGCCCTTGATAACAAATTTATGGAAGTCCTTGATAACAGATGCAGTACCCTTACCAACCATGGTTCTACCTTCGCGAATCAACACAACATTGACATATTAAAAGTTATTTATGTTTATGTGAGAAAGAAAGAGTGATCCACAAATTCCTTTGATCTATTTTTACTAATAGAGTCTGCACATAGATAACTTATATTAGATAACACATAATCAGAATGTTGTTTTCAAATTTTAAAATATTTGTCACCGAAGAAATTATCAGGTTGAGTCGCGGATTAGGTCGCTCTCTTTAAGACGTTTCACGGTACTGTTCAAAATTATGCAAAGCAGTCGAACTACCGCACCGCCTCCAGGATAAAACAGCTCAGTTCTATACGGTACGATTACTACTTGCATGATAGATAATCGATCTAGAAATACACCCTCTGATGGTACAAGACCATTCAAATATGGTAACAGCACATTCGTAGTATCTGGTACAAAGACCAATCATAATAATTTCTCAAACAAAAAGAAACTCAAATAATTCTCCAAAGAGAAATTAATAATAGTCATTTGACCACTCATAATAATTTCTCCAACAAAGAGAAATTCAAATAATTCTCCAAAGAGAATCCAAAAGATTAAACTTGAAAATTTCTCAACTCAAATGAGGAGAAATTAACATAATTCTCTAAAGAGAATTCAAGAAAATACTCGGAAAATTCAACGAGTAGGAAGAAAGAGGAAGAAGATGGCGTTTCGACAATTCGAGAGACGCGGAGTTATGAGAGTGAGGAAGGAAAAACTAATAGAATAGTTTTTGGTGTAATTTGGAATGAAATATGTGCACTCCTTATATAATGAAGTAAGATAGTTAATATTTCTCACATGAGCAATGTGGAACTAAATGATTTTTTCAACTAAAAAGATATTTTAACAATGTGGGACTTGAGAAAATTATTAAATTCAACATATTGGAACATAGACATGTTCCAACAATCCCCCACTTGAATTTAAAAAAATTGATTTTAGAAGTAACGTCAAACGTTTATAAGATTGTGCATAAACAAAGGTGTCTACGACTTGAACCTTTGCATAGCAAGTAGGATTCTAATTCAACAAGAGTGACACAAATGTCTTGAACTCTATCTCAGACATCAAACCCGCACACAAACTTTCCTTAAGGTGTATTCTAATAGCCCGTGCTTTAATGGCCCTGCACGTGTATCCCAGTTTAATGAAGGCTCTAGGAATTCTGCCTCGAAATTCCATAGAAACTGGCCTAAGTTCCACAATCACAAAGGTGAGTCTATCAAGAGTACTCCTGTAGCCTAGATACTCCCTCATACAGAGTATAGATCTCATTAAGAGTTTATATTATCTCATCCTCTTATTACTTCAGGATTCATACTTTACTTGCATGATCATCTCATATTACTCACAACTTGTTATTACCCATTGAACCTATTTCTTGGGATCTCCAATTATTTAGGTCGGGTTACCATCATGAGCAACTCATTTTCCTATAGGCATTAGTCCCATCTTATATGATGTATTATAGAATTTCTCTCTAGCTAATCCTTTCGTCAAAGGATCTGCTAAATTTTCATCAGTGCGTACATGACCCACTCTTACAGCTCCGTTAGAGATACAATCTCTAGCAATGTTGTGCTTTCTTCTTATTTGACGTCTTTTACTATTATAATAACGGTTCTCAATTTTTGCAATAGCCGCGGTACTATCGCAATGGATCAACACAACTGACATATGTTTTTCCCATAAGGGAATCTCAGTTAGCAAGCATATTAACCAACTTGCTTCTTCACTAGCAGTCGCTAATGCTATATTCCCAAGATAGTATGTTTCTTTGATTTCCAAGATACAACTCCTCTAGCTATGTTGAATACATATCCACGAGTTGCTTTAGAATCGTCTGATAAGGTATTCCAGTTTGCATCATTGTATCCTTCAGGTATAATAGGAAATCTCTGATAATATAAACTGAGATTCATGGTCCTTTTAAGGTACCGTATGACTCGCTCAATAGCTTTCCAATGTTCATTACTCGGTCTACTAGTAAACCCGCACAACAATCCCACGGCATATGCAATGTCAGGTTTAGTACAATCAATGGAATACCTAAGACTTCCAATGATGCTCGCATGTTCTGTTTGTCTAACACTTTCACCAGTGTTCTTAAACAGCTTCACGCTTGGATCATTTGGTGTGCTCACATGTTTACTGTCAAAATAATTATATTTTTTTAAGATCTTTTTCACATTTTGTGATTGATCCAAAGAAATTCCTTGCTCGGATTTTATGATCTTGATACCAAGAATCACACTCACTTCTCCAAGATCTTTCATATTAAAGTTGTTGCACAATAATGATTTCATATCATTAATGGCCTAAGTGTTTGATCCAAATATGAGTAGATCGTCTACATATAGACATATGATAGTGAAAATACAATTCTCAAATTTGTAATAAACGTATTTGTCACTTTCATTCACTTTGTACACATTCGATATCATTAAGTTATCAAACTTTACATGCCATTGCTTTGGAGCTTGTTTTAGCCCACACAAAGACTTATCTAACTTACATACCTTGTTTTCTTATCCATAGATCAAAAACCCTTCGGTTGTTTCATATAGATTTCTTCTAAGTCACCATTTAAAAAAGTTGTTTTAACATCCATTTGGTGTACTATTAAGTTATAAATAGCAGTTATTGAAATAAGTACCCTAATGGATGTAATTCTAGTGACAGGAGAAAAAGTGTCGAAGAAATCTATATTTTCTCTTTGTCTAAAACCCTTGACAACAAGGCGAACCTTTTATTTATCAATAGTTCCATTAGGTTTTAGTTTCTTTTTAAAAACTCATTTACAACCGATTGGTTTGCAATCAGGAGGCAAGTCTACTAAGTGTCAGGTCTTGTTAGATTCTAAAGATTTTATCTCATCATTGATAGCTTCTTGCAATAACTAAACATCCAGAGATGACAAGGCTTCTTGAAGATTCATTGGATCTTCTTCTACATTATAAGCCGCATAATCAGGCCTATAGTCTTTAGCAACTCTTACTCGTTTACTTCGTCGAAGTTCTGTTTCTACATTGTCGTTGCTTTCTATGCTTCTTATCACATGAATGTGACTCGATTGTGTGCCCCCACTATTTCTCAATTTGAAAAGAAATTTATCTTCATAGAATTCAATATCATTTGATTCTATGATCACTTTTTCCTTTAGGTCATAAAACCAATATGTTTTACTGTTTGCTGCATACCGAATGAAAACACATTCATATGCTCTACTAATGAGTTTAACTCATTTCGGATCCAGAATTCTGACATAAGTCAGACAACCCCAAGTTCTCAAATAAGACAAGTTTGATTGTCTTTTCTTTAATATCTCATAAGGAGAGATCTTACATTTTGACTTGGGGACTCTATTCAGGACATAGTAAACAGTCAATAAAATTTCCTCCACCAGTGAGGTGCAGCACTAGAATTCATCGTAATTGCAACAACAAGTTCAGTAAGAGTTCTATTTTTTCTTTCTGTTTTACCATTCATTGCAAGATAGTATGGCGCAGTCGTTTCATATACAATTCCATGTATAAAATTCATTAATAAACTAGAATCATACAGTTTATCTATCACTACAATTTCTTATTATATCATTTTCAAATTCTTTACAAAAAAATTGAAACATATAAACTTCATTCTTCGTAATAGCATACAAATCTACCCCAATAGACTGACTAAACCATGTCTTATTTAAAAGAAAACCAGAAACAATATTCTTTCTAATCTGGGGAACATGCATAATGTTCCTTAATATTAAAGTCTTTTTTAAGGTGAAATTTAGCTCCATGTCTACAATTCCAGCAGCATTCGTGGTCTGGCCATCTCCCAACAACACTTTCTTATATTTAGTATTCGTGTATGTTTAAACATAACACGATCATAATAGACACAACGAGAGACGCATGTGTCTATCCACCAACCAACATATCCATCAACCATGTTGATTTCAATGACCATAACAATGAATTGCTCATTAGTCAGGTTGACCTGTGCATTAGGGACAACACCAAGTTCAAGCTTACTTCTATATTTCTTAGTCATATGACTTGATTTTTCATAGTTAAAACAAAGGAAAACCAACGTCATTTCTTTTAGGTGGTGGTTATTTCCTAGTTGGAGCTATTGGGATCATAGAAGCATTCCCATTCTTTATTCAGTTCACAATATCGTAGTTCTGATTCTTTAATCATTTGCCAAATGACTTCAGAACTACACCGAATTTCTTTTTGTTGTTTGAAACAACCGAGACTTTTTTTTTATATGGTCTCTAAGATTCCCTTTTTTTTTTAAACATTCAAACTATGGGGTAGTTTGTCAATAATAAAACCAATTTTAAATTATTCATTTAAACACATACCTTTGGTGATGATCTTTTAAGCAATCTTTTGAAGTTCGTAACATTGAGCCTTCATCGATCTTACATCTTTGTATTTGATACTTGAAGTAGCGGCTAACAACATACTTCTTTGCTCCAGCTTCTACGTCATACTTCTTTTTCTGAGTCTCTCAATCTTGTTTTGCATTATCACATCAATTGTAATTATCATACAGATCATCTGCGAGTCTATTCAAAAATATGATTTTGTAGAGATTTTCATTCTCTTTCTATAAGGTGATTTCTTTACTGTGCTATAAATCATCCGCTTTAATCTGTGCAGCAAATTCAACTTCAACACTATTAAGTGTTTCTTCTAAATCTCCAGATTTACTACCGTTAGTTTGTTCGATTGTTCCAGAAGGAGCAACAGAATGTCATCGATCAGAACGTTAGCAACTTTTTTCAACGTTAAGAACTTCATCTTTTGTTGCCAGTATTTGAAGTGACTTCTCTCAAACATGAACGATTTCTCAAAGACAATATCCGCAAAAGAACCAATAATTTCTTCGGTAGTCATGACAATTTGAAACGTCTTAAAATTGTTGTTTTCAGATTTTAAAATATTTGCCACTAAAGAAATTATCAGGTTGAGTCGCAGACTAGGTCGCTCTCTTTAAGACGTTTCACGGCACTGCTCAAAATTATACAAAGCAGTCGAACTACCGCACCGCCTCCAGGATAAAACAACCCAGTTCTATACTGTACGATTACTACTTACATGATAGATAATCGGTCTAGAAATACACCTTCTGATGGTACAAGACCATTCAAATATGGTAACAACATCATTCGTAGTATCTAGTACAAAGACTAGTCATAATAATTTCTCAAACAAAAAGAAACTTAAATAATTCTCCAAAGAGAAATTAATAATGGTCATTTGACCACTCATAATAATTTCTCCAACAAAGAGAAATTCAAATAATTCTCCAAAGAGAATCCAAAAGATTAAACTTGAAAATTTCTCAACTCAAATGAGGAGAAATTAACATAATTCTCTAAAGAGAATTCAAGAAAATACTCGGAAAATTCAACGAGTAGGAAGAAAGGGGAAGAAGATGGCGCTTCGACAATTCGAGAGACGCAGAGTTATGAGAGTGAGGAAAGAAAAACTAATAGAATAGTTTTTGGTGTAATTTGGAATGAAATATGTACACTCCTTATATAATAAAGTAAGATAGTTAATATTTCTCACATGAGTAATGTGAGGCTAAATGGTTTTTTCAACTAAAAAGATATTTTAACAATGTGGGACTTGAAATTTTTTTTAAATTCAACGTATTGAAACATGGAGATGTTCCAACACAAAAAGATATAAAAATGAAACAATAAAATAATACATAGTCATAATAACATAAAACAATAAACTTAACTATCGATTTGCAAATTGAAACTGGAAACCAAAAGTAATAGAGATTCTGACAGTTACAGAAACAAAATGGTTGATTTGTCAATCGATACGAAACAATTCCTAGTAACATAAAACAATAAACTTATTTATTCATTTGCAAATTGAAATTAGAAATAAAAAGCAACACAGATTTAGAAAGTCACATAACCTAATATATTGGCAAGTTTGAAAAATAATTTGTGAATTTTTTAATATATAAAATCAAAATCCATTTGCAATTTTGAAAAAAAAAAAAACTATTCAAAGATGAATAAATCAAAGATCTTACCTTTTTGGCTTTGAAATAGAAACATTGTTAATGAAACATAACTTCTCTTAAACATCATGAATTTAACTCATACAAAACAATGGATAATGAACAACATCATGAATCTAATTCATACAAAACAATATCATGAACAATAACTTGGAGATGATGAAGAAAAACAACACGGAAAAAAAAAACAATTCAAAAATGATGATCACTATAAGAAAAAGGCTCCCAAACAAAGTGATTTTGTGACGTGATAATCATGTGATAAAAAGTGAGTTGCGACGTAATTACTACGTCACTAATTGTTTATAATAATAAAATATTCAGTCTCCAATATTCACATGGGAAGTCTGATTTTATTTTTAAAAAATAAAGTTGTGACGTGTTAATCACGTCCCAAGTTAAAAATTTAAAAAAGAAAAGAAAAATTGTAACGTTCAAATGGAGGAAAGTAAAAAAATCTCAAATTTTAATTTGTGACGTGTATATCACGTTGCAACATTTTAGTGAGAAATTTTGAAAAATAAAATGACATAGTAGACTGACAGAGAATTGATGGGGGCACATAAGACTTTTCTGTCTTTGTACCGTTGATTGGTTGCGACGTCAATATCACGTGGCAAGATTGCGATGTGATATTCACGTCGTTGATTAGGCATTAATTTATTATTGTTGGTTGTTTGCAACATGAATCACACGTGGCAAGGTTGCGACATGTTTTTCACGTCGCTGATGATGTTATATATATTTTTGTTTCTCTCATTCTCACGGAAGCCTTTTGTTGTTTTATACAAACCCTTATTCTTCTTCTTCCTCTCAACCATTCCAACCCTCCTTCCTCTCTACTTCCATTCATACACTCAATTCCCTCTTCAATTCTTTCAATCGTCAATTCAAAGGTATGATCTTACCACTATGTTATTATTATTTTTTTCATTTAAAATTTTAATTAACACTACAAGAAATATACTCCCCAGCAACGTGATTTAGTGACGTGATTATCATATCACTAAAATTTAGTAGTTGCGATGTGATAATCACGTCACTACAATATTTTATAAATTAAATAATAAAAGTAATGCATAGTCTGCGTCAGTCTGTTTTTTTATATATATAAAAGTTGCGACTTGGGAAACACGTCACAACATAAAAAGTTGAATAAAAAAATGTTAAAGTTGCAGGTGTTTTGAAGAGGGGAGTTTAAATATTTCAAAAAAATATGTTGTGACGTGTTAAACATGTCGCAACTAATTTAGAGGAAACTTTGACAATATGCCAATTCAAAATATAAAACATGAAACATGTTAAATATTTTTATGTTATGAAATTCAAAATATAAATAAATAACATAAATACCAATTCTTGAAACTCTTTCAACTTCTTGTACAATCCTTGAATCTTCCTTTTAATCTCTTCAATTTCTTGACAAAAAAAATGTAGTCAATCATAAAACATAATTAACCTAAAACGAAAATATTAAAAATAAATTGAATAAATATTATACCTTTGTTACAAAATAAATTTGGAATTGATGATGAAATTGAGATTTGATAATGGAAGAATCGAAGAATAGAGAAGAGGGAAAAAAAACATAATTAACCTAAAACATAATAAACAATTTTTGAAAATATATTAAATATAATAAAGAATATAGAAAAATAAGTTAATAAATATATATTTTTTAAAACAGAATATAAAAAAAATGTAATGTAGTAAATATTTTTAACAATATATTTTAAAAATAAAAACAGTTTTATATATTTAATAAAAGCGATTATATAATATAATAAAAATATATATATTAGATTGTTAATTGTTGTTTGAATTTTTTATCATATATATAGTTTTTAATAAAAACAATTTTTTATTTATAGTCAAAATAGAATATATATATTTATCTTAATAAAAAAAAAATTTTAATAAAAAACATTAACATGAATATAATAGTTAGGTATAAAAAATATTATTAATTTTTAAAAATATAATTATAAAGAAAAAATAATAAAAAACGAAATATATCATATATATTATTTTAAAATTGAGTAATTTATTTTTTAAACAAATTATATTTTAAAAGTAGAATATGTTATATATGTGTATTTAAAATAAAATAGAATATAATTATATTTTTATATTTTTTTAAAGAATAATATCTTTGTTGAAAAAAAGTATGGTTAATATATATTCAATATGTTTATTAAACGTATGGTAATATATATATATATATATATATATATATATATATATATATATATATATATATATATATATATATATATATATATATATATATATATATATATATATATATATATATATATATATATATATATATATATATTCAAAATAGTTATAAATTTAGTTATAGTTACTATAGTTAAATGTTTATTTATAGTTAATAATAAGACAATGATTTTATAAATGTGCAGTATGGAATATTATCGGTATGGTCGTAGTTGGATGTACGATAGATTGTATTCAGGAAGACGTGCACTTAAACTCTATTTTATAGAATGAGTTAATGAGTTTATCACGTGGGCGTTTGCTCAGGAATATTGTCGAAGTGAATGAGGAGTTAGGTGTCTCTGTCTTAAATGTGAATGTAGACCAATAATTAATGACCCGGAAAAAGTAGCACGTCATTTGAATAGAAAGAGTTTCATTGAAAATTATTGGTTTTGGACATATAATGGTGAAGAACTGCCGAGTAACGTACCTGATACTAGCAACACGCATGCTTCAAGTAGTCGACCGCCTATGGAATATGAGGAAAACTTTAATCTGATCGGTGAGATGGTTGAGGATGCTTTTGGTGTGAACGTGACATATGATCAAACTAAATATTTTGACGGGGAAGAGTTGTCGAATGAGGAAGCGCAAATATTTTATCAGTTGTTGAATGAGATGAATACACCATTGTTCGAGGGGTCATCAGAGTCAAAGTTATTAATGTGTGTGAGATTATTGACCGCCAAGTCAAATTGGAATGTTCCTGATCAGTGTTTGAAACATTTCGCAAAAATGATGTTGGATTCCACCGCAACAAAAGGCAACTGCCTAAAAGTTTTTATGATGCAAAGAAGTGGGTGTCGAAGTTAGGTTTAAAAGTAAGAAAGATTTATTGTTGCATTAGTGGTTGCATGTTGTTTTATGACAACGAGTTTGGTACTCAAGATGGATTATTGGAGGAATGCAAGTTTTGTAAGAGTCCAAGATATCAACTTCGTAGTAGAGCCATTAACAGCAAGCAAAAGAGTGTAGCAGTAAAGTCCATTTTTTATCTGTCAATAATACCAAGGTTAAACAAAATGTTTGCTTTAATGCACAGTATAAGTCAAATGACATGGCATCATATAAACCAAACAAGTTCAGGCATTATGCGACATCCATCTGATGGCGAGGCATGGAAGCACTTTGATCGGACACATCCTGATTTTGCTGCATAATCTAGAAATGTCAGGCTTGGATTATGCTCTGATGGTTTTGCCCCATATGTGCAAGTGTCGGGAAGTGTGTATTCTTGTTGGCCAGTTATTGTAACTCCTTAAAACCTCCCTCCTGAGATGTGCATGACAAAACCATACATGTTTTTGACGTGCGTCATTCCATGGACGTCCAGTCCAAAAGCCTGAATTGATGTGTACTTACAACCTTTAATTGATAATTTGAAGAGGTTGTGGATTGGAGAATGGACTTATGATATATCCCGTAAACAAAACTTTACTTTGCAAGCTGCCTTGATGTGGACCATTAATGACTTTCCAGCATATGACATGTTGCCTGGTTAGGGTACACATGGCAAAATGGGTTGTCTGTGTTGCATGGCATACACCAAAGCGTTTACGTTAGATAAAAGGGAGGAAAAGCTCGTGGTTTGACTGTCACCACAGATTCCTACCAACAAATCATCCCTATAGAAGAAACCAGACAAATTTTAAAAAGACGAACGAGTATCAGATCTGCCTCCGCCTCGATTGTCACCAGGTGATATATGGAACCAAGTTTGTGAACTACCAAAATTTACAGATACTGGAAAAGCATGTAGAATTGAAGGATATGGAGTCAGACACAATTGGACAAAAAGAAGTATATTTTGGGACCTCCCATATTGGAAAGGTAATTTATTGCGCCATAATCTTGATGTTATGCATATTGAGAAGAATTTTTTTGATAATGTATTTAACACTATGATGGATGTTAAAGACAAAACAAAAGATAACGAGAAGGCTAGATAGGACATGAAAATTTGGTGTAACCGGAAAGAGTTGGAGTTAAAGCCTCAACTGAATGGAAAATTATTAAAACCCAAAGCTTGTTTTAGTCTGACTTCCCAAGAAGCTAAAGCGGTTTGTCGATGGTTAAAAGATTTGAGAATGTCGGATGGGTATTCTTAAAATTTAGCAAGGTGTGCCAACGCTAACACTGGGAAATCGCATGGTATGAAAAGTCATGATTGCCACGTTTTTATGGAACAATTTCTACCAATTGCATTTGGTTCACTACCCAAACATGTGCTTAATCCACTAACTAGAATTAGTCAATTTTTTAGAGATATTTGTGCGTCCACTTTAAGAGTGGATGACATCATTAAGTTGGACTGAAACATTCCACTCATTCTCTGTAAGTTGGAACAAGTATTTCCTCCTGGTATTTTTGACTCCATGAAACATCTACCTGTACATCTTACATATGAAGCTTATCTTGGTGGACTTGTTCAATATAGGTGGATGTATTCGTTTTAAAGGTTCATGGGTGATTCAAAGCGATCAGTGAAAAATAAAGCTAGAGTTGAAGGATCTATATGTGCATATTACTTGCATCGGAAAATATCACATTTTTGCAATCATTATTTCAATCACTTGATGTTAACTCCTAGAATCATACGGAATTCTATAAATGTCAACGAGAGAAGTCAATTCACCTTATCAATCTTTGGGTGTCCAGGTCGTCCCTCTGGAAAGAAGGGTGTGCATTGGTTGACCCAAAAAGAAATGCAATCCGCACATGTCCATGTCTTAATCAATTGCGTTGAAGTTAAATCATATCTTGAGTAAGTATACCCCCATATGTTTAATTTTCTTTGCAGTGTTAATATAAAAATTATTATCTTGAAACTTATAATGTGTTTCTTTTTTAGGGAATTTAACATCGCCTATTTTCATAGTGTCGGTGTACAATCAACATCTGGTGTCATTCATACTGAATTTCCATCATGGTTTAAGGAGAGATTGTCTATCATTGTTGCATTAACTCCAGAAATACTCCATTTTAGAAACTTGTCTGAAGACCCTGTTCAAAGCGCAAATGAATGGCACACATACTTCATGAACATATATAAATTTCACACTGAGACATGGACTGAAGGGAAAAAACCATAAACAGTGGTGTATTTGTAAAAGGAATTACAGATGGCGGTGAAGATGACTTCTATGGCTTTGTTAAACATATCTACGAGTTGGTATACAATTACTTGGACTCAGAAAATAAAGTTGTCTTGTTTTATTATGAATGGTATGATCCAATTAGAGGCACAAAAATAGATAAGGCATATGGTACTGTTGAGATTCAAATGGATCGGAGATACAAAGAGTATGACCCTTTCATAATGTCACATATTGTTCGGCAAGTTTATTATGTTCCTTATCCTTCATTTGTACCACGCAAACGAGGATAGTGTGTTGTAATAAAAATAAAACCCTTGTGTCATATTGAAACTGGAGATCTAGTGGAAGATGTTGCTTACCAAGTTGATGAAGTTGAACAAATTAATGATGTGACTGCAGATGAACAAATTACAATTTTGTTTGATATAATGGTTGAGGGACATCAAGTTGATGTGTCTATATTGTGAAGAAGTGAAAAACACAAGAAGGGGAGGGTTGAATTGAAACTTAAAAATCAAATGCAATAGACTCAAGATTTTTATCCTGGTTCGCTTGATCTCAAACTACTCTAGTCCACCCGCCAAGGTGATTTCGCCTCTCTCCAACGAGGACTTAATCCATTAAGCAAACAAATTACAAATCTACTTTGACAACTGCCAAAGTCTTCTTGAGTATGACCATAACCCGGTTTATCTCAAGGAACAATATCTTAATCAAAGAACAATTAACTGTGTACTATTTGTTTTTCGTTACAAAAATTGTATCACTACTGGGATGTATTACACAATTTGAGTATATAAATGAATATGAATATTTGTAGCTTTTGAGATGTATATGCAGTCGTTAGTTTAAATCGTAAACTATTTACCCTTTGAGCTTGTTTATATAGGCGTGGAAATCTGTCCAAATTCAAGTGTGATAATGGACACTTAATGAACTTTCCATACTGAGAAGATTCTTGTCTGAATGAAGCCGTTGCAAATGATACTGTCTTAATGGAAACGTAACGCTTCAGAACTTGGGAATCTTGTATGCTGCTTTACTTCAGAACGTTGATAACTCAGAGATATGAGAATTTGTTGGCACGTTAAACTTCTGTTAAGAATCAGAATTTCTTTTACTTTAGCACAAATTCTGATCATCATTCTTCAGAACGTTCTGATTGCTCAGCTTGAAAGCTTTTGTGGCTTAACTTCTGATGCTGTTTCAGTCAGATCTTCTGTACAACATACAACACAAATTTAGAGTGCACATTTGTTCTTTGTGTTTGTTATCATCAAAACTCTTATAAAGATTGTAGAATCAAACTATGTTCTAACAATCTCCCCCTTTTTGATGATGACAAAAACTAGGATTTTCAATAAAAAATTATAGAACAAAAAGCTTAAGAGAGTCTCCCCCTGAGTTGAGTACTCAGATAGAGATGAGTTACTTCCCTGAAGTTCCTTCTCGTCAGAGCTTTTGATGCATATCCTTATGTCTTTATCATAATATGTTCCTGTTTATGCTTTCAGAAAAAATAGAAGTTAAGATATTCAGAATGTTTGAGACTTTGTCCCGGTATACTGTTATTGAAAATATCTTACGTTCTCCCACTTTTTGTCAGGTATCAAAAAGTAATATAATCAGAGTTAAAAATATGATGATTTGTATTGAAAACAGAATGCAATGACATTTGTCAGAAATAAAGAGGATAAGATGAAGAATACATAATTTAAGTTAAAGTAGATCTAAGAAGGAGGGGGAAGTCGTGTGAACAACGCTTCCAACAAGCTCTTAATCTGAGTGCTTGATTCTTCCTTGTTTCCCAGAATATCCTTGATTTCTTTTGTTGTATCTTCTTGCTTGTCTAATATATCCCTTATCTCTTTGTTTGTGTCTTCTTGCTTATCCAGCCTTGCGTGGATTAAAGCATTCTCCTTCTTCAACTCTTCTAGAGTTTTCATGACTAGAGACGAAGCTGGTGTATCTTCAGAGGGTGCATGTCGTTCAGAACACTCTATAGTCTCTTTTGATTGAACAACTTCTTCTGTTACAATTTCCTTTTCTGCAATAATAGTCAGAGGGTGACTATCAAAATCTGGTTCAGAGGCTTCTGAAGGTTGGTTCTCTTTCCAGGGAGCATTTTCCAGCAGAATAATTTCTTTCTTGTCCCAATGACTTAGAACTTGGTCTTTGAAGGCTCTCAGTTGATCACTAAAGTTCTGCTGAGCCATCTCATAGCTCAATTCTTTCAGTCTCTGGGATTTAGAGTTGAACTATTTTCTGAATCTATCCCACAGAGAACTAGAAGCAGCAGGATTAGAATTCTCTTGACTTGCTTTCTTCAAAGACGTAACCCATTCATGTATTTCTATTTCAAAAATCAACAAGTTCTTACCAACATTGTTGTACCCCAAAATTTGCCCTCCCATATTCTTCAAAGATTTGCCAAGTCAAGCTTCAAAATTCCCCAAGGGTTGCACAGTGCAAGAGCCTCCTATACAGTCAAAATTAGGGTTTTGGGTCTGATCAAGAAAATGAAGTTTCCAAAGGTCCAATCAAGTCCCACATGCCAATAAATATGGTCAAGCATCCTCATATCAAGTTTCAAGACTTTCAGCACAAAATTGCATAGTCAAAAACCCTAATTGCACTACAGTCAACTGTAGGGGCAAAATGGTCATTTGACAGTCAAAAGTTCAAATTTTTGGTCAACATCTCATTTTGAAGCCACAAACATCATTTGATCAATGCTTGATCATGATTCTCAAAGCTTGGCTCAAAAATCATCAAGATGCAAAAGTTTCCTTATTTGGACAGCTGAAAAAGTCAATTGTAAATTGACCAGGGCATAACTTTCACATGGATTATCAGAAAAATTCCATCCAAAGCTCATTTTTAAGAGAAAGACATTTCCTACAACTCATCTTCATACTTCAAGTCCAAGAAATTCTCTCACAAAAAGTTATCAATTTCAACATTATAGGTCATTTTCAAAAGTCAACAAAAAGGGACTTTAAGTCAAAGGCCATAACTTGAGATTGGTAAATCAAAATGACATGGGACCAAAGGCATTGGTTAGAGGACTCAAATACCTTTCCAAAATGACCAAGAACATGAGCAAAGCTTAAAAATTGAGCAAGTTATGCCTTGTGGAAGTTGGGAAATTTTTGGATATTTTGAAAAGTTAACATTGCTTCAAATGACCTAAAATTGCTAATGGGCCTATTTTTCTCCCACAATTCATCATCCAAGGCATATGCACGACTACTTGGCCCAAAGGGAAGTCTTTGTTCATTTTTTATTTATTTATTTGGATTTTTATTAATAATAATTCATTTAAATTAAAATAAATACATGAAAAATGCTTAACCTAATTTTTTCAATCTTTTTGTGCACATTATATCATCAAGATTTCGTGCCTAGCTAAATAAGGAAAGAACCAATGCAATTGGAGTTGATTTGAGAGCAAAAACACATGGAAAATATTTGAAAAAAGATCTTAAAAATCAAATCTTTCAAAGTCATGAATGCCAAGCTTTTGTTTGATTTCTTTAACCTAATCCACTCCTACATATACAAGAAACACAACCCTAATGCCATTACCCACGCAGCTGCTCAGAAACCAAAAAAACAAAACTTGAAATTTTGTTAAAAAACTCAAAACTGAAAACCAGGTTTTAGGTTGATTCAAGGCACAAGACCAATTGCAAAAGCTTCCTCGTGTCCCCCTGAAGCTAACTGGATCACTCTCCAACCTTCATACGCCCAGAATTGGTACCATGGATTCAAACTGTTTCAAAAAAAATGCATAATCGTGTTTCATATTTAAGGCATTTTCATTGCGTTTTCTTGATGCATTCACACTAATTGACTTGTTCTAATGCTACCATGTAACTTAATTGTGTTTTTGAGCTGTGTACGCGATTATGCCATTATCATTTTCTAGGGTTTACAGGACTTGGAATTAGGGGTTTTTGAATGAGGAAAAATTAGAACCCCTGAGTACCACCATTGACACGAGCGCGTTTGGACGAAGAAGACGGCACCCTCGCGCTCAATTTATGAGCATCCATGGCTTAATCGTTATTTTCTGATATGTGGTCTTAGGCAACGCGTGAAAACCGTTGCCAATGTTTTGTGTATTTCAGGAAAAAGAAAACCAACGAAGGAGATGATGCAGTGTCAAGGCGTGAGTGGTTCATTCAAATTCTGTGCGCGTTTTTTAGTTATTGACTGATTTTCTTTTATAATATTCATAGGTTATTATATATCAAACGCGCATGGGTTGATTCAGTGGCAAGCATAGTAGTTGGTAAAGTGCATGACCTGGGTTCGAGCCCCAGGTCTTCAGTATTCCCATATTATTTTGCAATTAATGTTCACATGCAGATTCCATATTGAGACGCACCATACACCTCCAAATCAGGCTTGCCACGTCCATCCCAAGATCAATCACAAGGCTGAGAGCTAAAGAACATCATGGATCCAAGTCAACGCGTGTGTATGTTCCCAGAAAAAATCAACAAGGCCATACTAAATGGGCCAGAATTCTTAAACTTTCACCTCCATGTTGGGGACTACAACCCCCCTAGGTTTGCCATATTTTTTTTATTGATTCTATTTTCTTTTAATTATTATTTGTTTAATTAATTAATTATTTTCATAAATATAAAAAACACATAAAAAAAAATCAGAAAAGAAAAAAACAATAAATATTTTTTTTATTTTAATATTTCTTGTAAATAAATTGCATGTAATTGAATTTAGTTTTAAATTAGGTTTGCAATTTTAATTCTTTTAATAAAAAATCTAAAAAATGTAGAAATAGGGTTTAGTTAATAATTTTTCATCCTTTTTTTCTTTTTCTCCCATAACAATTAAATATTTATTTTTATAATTAAATTTGTATATAAAAATTAGGGTTAATTTAGGTTAAAATTCAATGTTTTCTTAATAAATTAAAAGTCATTAGAATTAGGGTTAGCATGTAATTTCAATTAATTCTTTTTTTCATATTAAATCCTAAAATACTAAAAAAATACCAAAAACATCTCCTTTTCTTTTTTCTTTATTAATTAATTCCATGTAATTTTAATTTTGCAAAAAAAGGTCCAACGCCCTCGTTTCGATTTAATTCTTATTCGCATATTTATTTTATTTCTTTATAATATTTATGTATCTCTCCCAAGGCCATGTAACCTTTTAATTTTCTCGCACTTTTCTTTTACTTTCTTTATTTTTCTGTCAAAATCGGGTCCTGGTTTAATTTTGGCGATGTGGACCCGCGCCGTTTGTAATAGCTTAGAATTTACTTTTCTCGCAATTTTTAACTGTTAAATAAATGGCATGAAAGAATGCATGGACAAAATAAAAACAAGCGCTAGAACACCAATAACATGACAAGATAAATGCAAATGAAAACGACACATAAATCGCACACACCACCCCTAGGGTACGCCTCACTGTTGCCTTGCCTCGAAAAGGTGATCGTCGAGTAGAGGATGTCTTAGTAAGTCCTCATGATCCGGGAACCTGGCATGAGGGTAGCTTCTAAGGTGTCTTCCCATTGCTCTGGTGATCACCATGTCCCGAACCCCGAATTGACCCAAACACCTCCAACGGTGGTGCTACCTACCTCTCAATGGTGGGATGGCACTACTTTAAAGAACATCTACACAGACGAATTCCTTAGGGTAGGTAGACGACTCTAGATACTTGCTCTAATTTCAAAAACAAATCAAAAAATACTTTTCACACCGACACCTTTTCAAAAAGCTTTCGAAAGCAATTTTTCAAACACTATTGAGGACCGATACAAGAGTCGAACTGGAATTTTCAAAGAAACTTTTTAAAACCCACAGTTGAAAAGCAAACAAACCTTTTTGAAAACACAAGTGAGCAAGTATCTAAGAGCCCATGGATAACCATGGATAGAAAGGGTGCTAACACATTCCCTTTCTATAATCTACCTCCCGAACCAAGAGCAATCTCTTTAAGGAATTTTTCTGTGCTTTTGTCCTTTCCATTTGGAGAAAATAAAAGACGGTGGCGACTCTTGCTTCCGCGACATTTCGCGAACCAGCGTTAAACAGTCAGTTCCAGATCCACCGATCACAGAACTGGCGACTCTGCTGGGGACTATTTTAAAGTGAGGTGTACCTTAGGGTTAGTTCATAACTGTGTTTTCAATTGTATTGACTTGTCTGCTTTACTATTGTGGGTTGCATGGGAGTTACATAGATCCTAACCCGGATCTGGGGATACCCTGTTTAGGTAGCATAAGCTGTGAGGGACCTGTCCGGCGTATACCGACATGGGTGAAGCAGTGGCTACGTTGGTGTGGCGCCTTGGTCTGTACCGATATCCCTCGTGTTGAAACGGGGAGAATATGGGTCTTCTAAGGAGTCATTAAGCACCAACAGACCGTAGAACCTTAATTGACACAACTTGGCCATTAGAACAGTAGCAGTATGCTACGCCCATTAAGGCTAAACTCTCGTGATGGTTCTGGCCGCAAGAAAAGATTGTGATGCTGGAGTTATGATCGATTGAGGGTAGTCAATGATATTGGGGTCCTCTAAGAACCCGGTTACTTTGATAGGACAGGTTGAGCCCGCCAACTTCAAGAGGGTAATACCCAGACCCCATGCTGGCCTAAACTCTAAGGGCTTCTATCGTGTGACTTGTGTGCCTTCGTACTTGCCTACTTGCATGCTTGTTATCTGACACAT
Source organism: Vicia faba (assembly GCA_948472305.1). Lineage (NCBI taxonomy): Eukaryota > Viridiplantae > Streptophyta > Magnoliopsida > Fabales > Fabaceae > Vicia > Vicia faba. Next base: position 42,509,450 of record OX451737.1, on the reverse strand, counting down.
GAACTACTTGCAGGTTTTGTTTATAGTCCTTAACTGGGACTCATAACAAGGTTTACCGAGTTTCTTGCAGGTTCTGTTTATAGTCCTTAATTGGGACTCATGACAGGTTTTACTTGAGTTTCTTGCAGGTTTCGGTTTGCAGTCCTTAATTGGGACTCATAACAGGGCTACTCACATTACCCCATGCATACCATAACATCATACCATTGCATACATCCTAACCCATTTCAAGGATCTCAAGGGCTTGTGATGCAGGTCATGGTGAATCAACTATCCCAGCAAGGGGCAAAGAGGATTTATTTTCCTCTAGCCAAAGTCGTCAGGGGCTATGACCCACTTGATATGGTGAGCTTTGACTCCTGAAGAAGGTTCCCCTAACCAAGGTTGTTCGGAAATCAAAACCAGACATGATGATTAAAGTCAGGGGCTATGACCCACTGGATATGGTGAGCCTTTGACCCTTGAAGAAGGACTCTCAACAACATGAAGTACCTTCAATCAAGTTACCAGTTTCCAACTCTAACAATTTGTCTACCCCTCGAGGTCCTTGAAATCATCGCATGCATATCATACATATCATTACATAACAGGTATCTTTGTTGCAGGTCACTTAACTTTCTCGCTGTTTATTTCAGCAATGGCCTTCCAACCAGATAACCAGGACCTTCTCGCTCAAGAGACTCGGTTTGGGGAAATTCTCCTGAATCTATCCAAGGGGCAGGAAGAGCTAAGGATACTTCTCACGGAGACCTTTGTCAGGAATAGTGCTGAGGATGAAAAGCTGAAACACCTACAAGCTGAGGTGGATGCATTGAAGGTCCAGATGCTGGGACAGGTGACTGCCATTCAAGGGTTAGCTCAAAGACAAGATGAGCTCTGGTTTCTCGTCAACCAATTGCTTCAGGGTAACCAACTGGGGCAAAAGTCTAAGGGTAAAAAGCCAGTCATCGTTCGACCACCTTTGAGACAAAGAGGCAAGGAGAGAGCTCCCCAAATGGCTCCAGTGTCACAAATTCAACATCACAACCAACAAAAGAGCGAGAGGAGGCAGTTCACTCGGCTCAGCATGACCCTATCCCAGATATTGCCACAGTTGCTGGAGACCAAGCTGGTAACTCTAAAAGAGGCTCCGAAGTTTCAAAATACAACGTCACCAAAGTATAACCCCAACGCTCGCTGCGCTTATCATTCTGATAGCCCGGGGCATGCTACAGAGGATTGTTGGGCTTTGAAGAATAAGGTTCAGGACCTGATTGATGAAGGAGCACTGGAATTCACACAAGATGGTCAGGCTGAATTTTTCTACCATCCCTCCAAGGCTCACCTTTTGAAGTGACAAGCTTTGAGACTAGGAAACTTTTGTTCATTCGAATGTTCAAGTTGTGTTGTGCTTTGATTGTTCAAACATTTATTCATGTTAAACATTGTTATTTCATTAATGCATCGCATATGTCTGTTTTGAAACAATATACTCGTATTCACTATATGCAAATTATATTCATATTTTTTCTGATGATCAACTCTTAATTAATAATTCTAAGCCTCTTGAGGGAGGATGACGAAAACGATACCACGATCTTTACAGTATGATTTGAACAGACCCCGCTGATGAAGTACATGCATTGTTTCAATTCCTAAACACTGGAGTAATAAGGAAGATAATCCCTCGTCAACCCCTCTGAGCCAAAGAAGTAGGAGTTTTTCTTTTCGAAATTTAAAACCCTTAATCATAACCTGGGGCAGGGTAGTCTCTCAGTTGATCCAAATGCATAACGAATGGCACCAGAAGAGATCCTTACAAAAAAGATAGTGATGGTTCCGGATATTCAATAAAGAAAGGCAGTCATTACTTCTCAAATTAAAAATCCATTAAGTCAAAACCTATGAAGGAGACTTACAAAACTGGGGCATCCCGCTGACTGTAAATCCAAAAAGAAACAGTTCAGGCAAAAAATAGGGATAAACAAAAATCAAAAAAGAAGAGGTCCTACAAACCCTCAACAAAAAAAAGGGAATGACTGCCTATTCAAAATAAGTTATTAACATCCGAATCATCACCGGAAAATCAAAGCAAAAACTCAAACAAGGTCTAACGTATGATCAACTGAGTTTAGGTTTGGAGAACATCACGAAGAGCGGGTGGGTACAAATAATTTGAGCCTTTATCCTTTGTTTCTTAAACCGTGAACCAGGCCACGTTATAACCCTCAAAAGTCCTAGCTGAAGCATGGGTTAGTTCGAAAGCATATTGTTACGAAAGGTATCCTGACTCCTTAAGGCTTACGGTAAATACGGAGTTGACATCACGTTTTACAAACAATCATTTGTTTTATGGAAAAAGAATGCATTTTCAAAATCTTCAAGACAGACATAGGTTTTGCATTTTTAACATAACTTTGTTTGCATATGACTTTTTGTTTGAATAGCAGGACAATTCGCACGGCGAATGCCTAATGAACAGAAGCACCTCCAATCAAGGGGCATGACATGATCATGGTCTACCATCTGGGGCAATCCAATCAAGATTCGGAGAATCTCTCAAAGGCCAAATAGCCTGGGGCAAATCTCCGCCTGAGTCACTTGGGGCACTCCAGCAACGAATCTTGTCTGATTAAACACCTTCTGGTGGCATGACAAAACACTTCTAACAGGGGCAACTCCCTACTTTTCTGAGAATGGACATAGTCGAAAGGATACTACGCACAATCAAAGACCCGCTAGGTTGATATACCTAGGCAAAAATAAGGGCTTCCCGGCGAACCAAAAAGGTTCGGGCAAAATGAAGGGACGAAACGAAAAAATCTGTACACCCGGCAAGCCGAAAACCCGAAAAGGCGGCTTGGGCAAAAATGGGTATCCCGGTGGACTGAAAACCCGAAAGGGCGGTCCAGGCAAAAGTTAGGGATCAAAGCGTACGACTATGTCCTGTCATCTTGTCACCTGCCCACCTGAGGAAGGTTTGACCCTCAACAACTATCAGCACCTCACAGGTCTTCTTCTCCAACCTCCGAAACAGGGGAAATAAAGAGTTGTCTCAGCAATCTAATTGTTCTGTCCTCCAAGGTACCAAGGTAGGTTCAGCTAAAGAACATGATCAGTACATCTAAATTCCCCAGAGAGTAAGTCAGCAGTCAGTGCATTCTTCTCCAAGCAGAGTTCTCAAATCTCAAGGAAGTTGGGTATCCTCCAGCAGATCCCAACATTCCCCAGCAGCATACATATATTCTTAACAAGCATCCCCGGCAATCTTGGTCTAAAGATTGTTCCCCGGAGGAATATCAAGCATTCAAAGGAATCACTTCCCCCGCAAATCAAAAACTTCCCCAAGAGAGTCTAAGCCAGTTCCCCAGGAAAGTTGGAATTCATCTCCCCAAGCAGTAAGCTTATCCCCAGTAGATTCTGGAAGCTTATCCTCGCAAGAGCACGAACGCTTCGTCCGGCTTTATTTAAAGAGTTATTTCCTTAACAGGATATAACTGGGTTATCCTCAGCCAAAAGCCACGGAAAGATCGTCCTCGACGAAGTTTTCTTATCCCCAGCGAAGTCTATCAATACTTCCAACACAACAAGAAGTATCCTCAGCAAGTTATTATCAATTCAGCAAAGCATCCCTCTCCCCACAGAGTATTGCTCCCCAGCAAGGTCGCTAGAGTATTTTTCTCCCTGCAGAATCTTCCATTTGCCAAGTTTATTCCTCAACGGAGTCACCTTCTCCTACCAGTATTCTTGCAGTTATCATCCCCAGCAGGAGTAAAAGCTTATTCTTCAACATCAGCCCAGGAGTGACTTCCCGGCACCCGTCAAGGATTTATTTTCCTAGACGAAAATATACATTCCAAAACATCACATACATCATTATAGCATGCATAGACGCATCATATCATACAAATCTCATTTATGTTGAGAACATCATTGCTTGATCCATACCATGCATTGCATATGACTGACCTTTACCTTTCAGGAAAGATGCAGTTAAATTCTCAATCATATTTCAAGACCTAGACCGGTTTAGTTAATCGACTCCAAAGATTTCTTATCCAGTCCAAGGCCTTCTCTAGTCCAGCTAAATCGACTCCCAACAGATTTTTCTGATGAAGACTCAGTAGAAGTTTTTAGGTTATAATTTCCTATGGTTCCCTCCCCGACGGTGCGTGAGGTGATAATTCCATTTTAGGTTATAATTTCCTATGGTTCCCTCCTCGACGGTGCGTGAGGTGATAATTCCATTTTAGGTTATAATTGCCTATGGTTCTCTCCCCGACGGTGCGTGAGATGTAATTCCCTTTCAGGTTATAATTTCCTATGGTTCTCTCCCCGACGGTGCGTGAGATGTAATTCCCTTTCAGGTTATAATTTCCTATGGTTCTCTCCCCGACGGTGCGTGAGATGTAATTCCCTTTCAGGTTATAATTTCCTATGGTTCTCTCCCCGACGATGCGTGAGATGTAATTCTCTTTGAGATTATAATTGCCTATGGTTCTCTCCCCGACGGTGCGTGAGATGTAATTCCCTTTCAGGTTATAATTTCCTATGGTTCTCTCCCCGACGGTGCGTGAGATGTAATTCCCTTTCAGGTTATAATTTCCTATGGTTCTCTCCCCGACGGTGCGTGAGATGTAATTCCCTTTCAGGTTATAATTTCCTATGGTTCTCTCCCCGACGGTGCGTGAGATGTAATTCCCTTTCAGGTTATAATTTCCTATGGTTCTCTCCCCGGCGGTGCGTGAGATGTAATTCCCTTTCAGGTTATAATTTCCTATGATTCTCTCCCCGACGGTGCGTGAGATGATAATTCCAATCCAGGTTTTTCTCAAATAGCCGCTTTTGAGATTATAATTGCCTATGGTTCTCTTCCCGATCCTGCAAAGATGGTAATTCCCACCAAGACTTTTCTCAACGAGCGTTGTTGAAGTTAAAGTCACCCAAGGTTCTCTTACCGTTCATGCTGAGGTAGTAATCATCCCTGGTTCATTCATCACCGTTTGAGGCTCCAGATCCAGCTCCTGTAACCAGTCAGGACACATCTATACCAAGCATCTGAAAACCAACTCCTGCAACGTGTCAGGTAATCATTTTCTGTTTTGCAGGTACGCAAGTTCTCGCTAAGGAATCTCTTACGCGATCAACATCCATATGGCATCTATAAGCCCATCATCCTATTCATCAACCTCTAAATGGCATCTGTAAGCCCATTTCCACCATCATTGCTACTATGTGAGCGCAGATTTCTGGGCACTCTAGTGTTCAATCATCTTCTACCCTCGGATTACGAAAGGCACGTCAGCCAATCTGCATCCTCATGTCTAAGAAGATTGAACAGGGGCAACTGTTGTACCCCAAAATTTGCCCTCCCATATTCTTCAAAGATTTTCCAAGTCAAGCTTCAAAATTCCCCAAGGGTTGCACAGTGCAAGAGCCTCCTATACAGTCAAAATTAGGGTTTTGGGTCTGATCAAGAAAATGAAGTTTCCAAAGGTCCAATCAAGTCCCACATGCCAATAAATATGGTCAAGCATCCTCATATCAAGTTTCAAGACTTTCAGCATAAAATTGCATAGTCAAAAACCCTAATTGCACTACAGTCAACTGTAGGGGCAAAATGGTCATTTGACAGTCAAAAGTTCAAATTTTTGGTCAACATCTCATTTTGAAGCCAAAAACATCATTTGATCAATGCTTGATCATGATTCTCAAAGCTTGGCTCAAAAATCATCAAGATGCAAAAGTTTCCTTATTTGGATAGTTGAAAAAGTCAATTGTAAATTGACCAGGGCATAACTTTCACATGGATTATCAGAAAAATTCCATCCAAAGCTCATTTTGAAGAGAAAGACATTTCCTACAACTAATCTTCATACTTCAAGTCCAAGAAATGCTCTCACAAAAAGTTATCAATTTCAACATTATAGGTCATTTTCAAAAGTCAACAAAAAGGGACTTTAAGTCAAAGGCCATAACTTGAGATTGGTAAATAAAAATGACATGGGACCAAAGGCATTGGTTAGAGGACTCAAAGACCTTTCCAAAATGTCCAAGAACATGAGCAAATCTTAAAATTTGAGCAAGTTATGCCTTGTGGAAGTTGGGAAATTTTTGGATATTTTGAAAAGTTAACATTGCTTCAAATGACCTAAAATTGCTAATGGGCCTATTTTTCTCCCACAATTCATCATCCAAGGCATATGCACGACTACTTGGCCCAAAGGGAAGTCTTTGTTCATTTTTTATTTATTTATTTGGATTTTTATTAATAATAATTCATTTAAATTAAAATAAATACATGAAAAATGCTTAACCTAATTTTTTCAATCTTTTTGTGCACATTATATCATCAAGATTTCGTGCCTAGCTAAATAAGGAAAGAACCAATGCAATTGGAGTTGATTTGAGAGCAAAAACACATGGAAAATATTTGAAAAAAGATCTTAAAAATCAAATCTTTCAAAGTCATGAATGCCAAGCTTTTGTTTGATTTCTTTAACCTAATCCACTCCTACATATACAAGAAACACAACCCTAATGCCATTACCCACGCAGCTGCTCAGAAACCAAAAAAACAAAACTTGAAATTTTGTTAAAAAACTCAAAACTGAAAACCAGGTTTTAGGTTGATTCAAGGCACAAGACCAATTGCAAAAGCTTCCTCGTGTCCCCCTGAAGCTAACTGGATCACTCTCCAACCTTCATACGCCCAGAATTGGTACCATGGATTCAAACTGTTTCAAAAAAAATGCATAATCGTGTTTCATATTTAAGGCATTTTCATTGCGTTTTCTTGATGCATTCACACTAATTGACTTGTTCTAATGCTAACCATGTAACTTAATTGTGTTTTTGAGCTGTGTACGCGATTATGCCATTATCATTTTCTAGGGTTTACAGGACTTGGAATTAGGGGTTTTTGAATGAGGAAAAATTAGAACCCCTGAGTACCACCATTGACACGAGCGCGTTTGGACGAAGAAGACGGCACCCTCGCGCTCAATTTATGAGCATCCATGGCTTAATCGTTATTTTCTGATATGTGGTCTTAGGCAACGCGTGAAAACCGTTGCCAATGTTTTGTGTATTTCAGGAAAAAGAAAACCAACGAAGGAGATGATGCAGTGTCAAGGCGTGAGTGGTTCGTTCAAATTCTGCGCGCGTTTTTTAGTTATTGACTGATTTTCTTTTATAATATTCATAGGTTATTATATATCAAACGCGCATGGGTTGATTCAGTGGCAAGCATAGTAGTTGGTAAAGTGCATGACCTGGGTTCGAGCCCCAGGTCTTCAGTATTCCCATATTATTTTGCAATTAATGTTCACATGCAGATTCCATATTGAGACGCACCATACACCTCCAAATCAGGCTTGCCACGTCCATCCCAAGATCAATCACAAGGCTGAGAGCTAAAGAACATCATGGATCCAAGTCAACGCGTGTGTATGTTCCCAGAAAAAATCAACAAGGCCATACTAAATGGGCCAGAATTCTTAAACTTTCACCTCCATGTTGGGGACTACAACCCCTCTAGGTTTGCCATATTTTTTTTATTGATTCTATTTTCTTTTAATTATTATTTGTTTAATTAATTAATTATTTTCATAAATATAAAAAACACATAAAAAAAAATCAGAAAAGAAAAAAACAATAAATATTTTTTTTATTTTAATATTTCTTGTAAATTGCATGTAATTGAATTTAGTTTTAAATTAGGTTTGCAATTTTAATTCTTTTAATAAAAAATCTAAAAAATGTAGAAATAGGGTTTAGTTAATAATTTTTCATCCTTTTTTTCTTTTTCTCCCATAATAATTAAATATTTATTTTTATAATTAAATTTGTATATAAAAATTAGGGTTAATTTAGGTTAAAATTCAATATTTTCTTAATAAATTAAAAGCCATTAGAATTAGGGTTAGCATGTAATTTCAATTAATTCTTTTTTTCATATTAAATCCTAAAATACTAAAAAAATACCAAAAACATCTCCTTTTCTTTTTTCTTTATTAATTAATTCCATGTAATTTTAATTTTGCAAAAAAAGGTCCAACGCCCTCGTTTCGATTTAATTCTTATTCGCATATTTATTTTATTTCTTTATAATATTTATGTATCTCTCCCAAGGCCATGTAACCTTTTAATTTTCTCGCACTTTTCTTTTACTTTCTTTATTTTTCTGTCAAAATCGGGTCCTGGTTTAATTTTGGCGATGTGGACCCGCGCCGTTTGTAATAGCTTAGAATTTACTTTTCTCGCAATTTTTAACTGTTAAATAAATGGCATGAAAGAATGTATGGACAAAATAAAAACAAGCGCTAGAACACCAATAACATGACAAGATAAATGCAAATGAAAACAACACATAAATCGCACACACCACCCCTAGGGTACGCCTCACTGTTGCCTTGCCTCGAAAAGGTGATCGTCGAGTAGAGGATGTCTTAGTAAGTCCTCATGATCCGGGAACCTGGCATGAGGGTAGCTTCTAAGGTGTCTTCCCATTGCTCTGGTGATCACCATGTCCCGAACCCCGAATTGACCCAAACACCTCCAACGGTGGTGCTACCTACCTCTCAATGGTGGGATGGCACTACTTTAAAGGACATCTACACAGACGAATTCCTTAGGGTAGGTAGACGACTCTAGATACTTGCTCTAATTTCAAAAACAAATCAAAAAATACTTTTCACACCGACACCTTTTCAAAAATCTTTCGAAAGCAATTTTTCAAACACTCTTGAGGACCGATACAAGAGTCGAACTGGAATTTTCAAAGAAACTTTTTAAAACCCACAGTTGAAAAGCAAACAAACCTTTTTGAAAACACAAGTGAGCAAGTATCTAAGAGCCCATGGATAACCATGGATAGAAAGGGTGCTAACACCTTCCCTTTCTATAATCTACCTCCCGAACCGAGAGCAATCTCTTTAAGGAATTTTTCTGTGCTTTTGTCCTTTTCATTTGGAGAAAATAAAAGACGGTGGCGACTCTTGCTTCCGCGACATTTCGCGAACTAGCGTTAAACAGTCAGTTCCAGATCCACCGATCACAAACATCTAATTTGGTTAAGGTTGGTTTGGGTTTGGGAACGACAATTTTATTTGAAGTAGAAGCTAGATGGTCCAGCGCTTCTGGATCAATGACAGTTCTTAGATGATCAGCTGGACGGTTAATTGGTGAGGGAGTAGGAGAATCAGAAATCAGGATTGGTGAGTGAGGAGTGTTTGGTGGTGTGGAATCATATGGTGAGGGTATTTTTGGAATATTATGGATGGAGAAAGATAAACGAACCATAAGAGGTGATGTTATTCCAGGAATTGGGGTAATGGTATCAGAGTCTATAAGGGAGTCTTCTGATTGGTTTGTGGTAGCGTGTTGATTTTCTGGTTCAGGTGTTTCAGAATTTGGATTTTCAGATTGAGGAGTGAGAGGATTTTCATTTTCTGGTTGGGGTGAGTTGAGGTTTTGATGTTCTGGTTGAGGAGAGTGTGGGTGTGGATTTTCTGGTTGTTGAAACTGGATATTTGGATTTTCTGGGATGGGTGAGTGAAAGTCTTGATCAAACAGTTCAATATCAGAGAGAACTCTTGCAAGTTCTGGTTGATTTTGTTTTGGGTTTGGATTGGGGGAGTGAGGTTCATTTAAGAAATTGCCAAAAGTTACAAAAGGATCAAACTCTATGTCAAAATCCTCAAATGTTTGTGGTGAGGGATTTTCTGTTGGTTGGGGGGGAATGGTTTCAAATGTTGGAACAATTGTAGATTCTACAACCGAAATAAAATATGTGTTACCTTTCTTTTCGCAACTTTGGGTGTCCTTTGAGAGGATCCTTCTCCTGTTGCCTTCCTCTTTCTTGATTTCTTCAGCGCAACCTCTGGAGATGCCTTGTGCAGGTCACGGATGTTGATTTCTGGAATAGTCCCATCTTCCTTGCAAGCTTCAAGGTATCTGACTACAATCTCTGGAGAAGCATATATCTCAGAGAATAGTGGAAAATCCTTCATAGGAATTCTCCTAGATGTGATGACCTCATGAGAAGCAATTGTTGGTTCCTTCTTAATGCTTTCAATAATCTTCATTTTCTTCAGATTCTTGGCATTCAGTGGTTTCCCAATAGTTCTTCCAGAGTGCTGATCTCTTGAGCCTCTGTCAGATTTTCTATCAGCCTATTTTCCATCAGAATATATGAAATCAATCTTCCCAGAGGAATCCAATTCCTCTTAGTTCTTTCTACTTCTCTTGTCTCTTTCACACTTGTTCTGTGTAAACTCTTAAAATCGATGATCAATTCACACAGAACTTCAAGGTTGTCGACCAGAGTAAGAAGTGTTCTAATGGGTTCCTCATACTGTTCTGTTGAAGAAGAACCATGAGCATTGTTGAGATTCTTGAGGCTTGATGAGGATTCCATTGTTCACACGGATTCGTTGAAGAAGACTGAGATTTTTTTGTGGAAAACTAGAGCGAAAGAGAATAGTGAAAGAAGTAAGAGGTGAATGAAATAGTAAATTGAGTTTTATAAGCACTTTAAAAAACGTAATCAGTAAGAAAGAGAAAATGAGTAATGATTATACTGAATTAATGAAACCTGAAATTAGGGGATTTCGTGTAGATACTGAACATTTACCATTTACAAGTGTCTCAATGCATCCAATCAGAGCCTTGAACTCTTCAGAATTTGAACGCGTGTTCAGCCTCAGAAGGTAGCTTGTAAGAGTATTACAAATGTTTGATGGTGTGAACTGCACGCCTCTATCTTTGAAATGAAAAGTCCAGATTTTCATAGATAGATTCTGAGGCAACTGTATTCCTAACTTCTGAAGACAAGTTGATCAGATGTTCACAGAAAACAATAAAATTTTGAGGGTTAGAATATGCAAATAAAACATTTTATTCTTGACACAATTTCATGCTGAGATGTTTCAGAATGAAATTGAATCTATCTTCAGAAAGGGGTTTTGTAAACACATCAGCCCATTGATGGTCTGTGTCAATAAATTTTAAAGTGAGAATTCTTTTCTGAATATAATCCCTAATAAAATGATGTTTTATTTCTATATGCTTAGTCATAGAATGCAGAATGGGATTTCTGGATAAACAGATGGCATAAGTATTATCACAGAAGATATGGATGTTACTCTCAAATATGTTGAAGTCTTCAAGCTGACTTTTCATCTAGAGCATTTGTGTGCTACATCCAACAGCTACTATGTATTCTGCTTCTGTTGTTGACAACATAATTATGGACTGTCTCTTGTTGGTCCATGAGATCAGATTGTCTCCCAGAAACTGGCAGCTTCCAGAAGTACTTTTATGCTTTACTCTGTCTCCAGCAAAGTCAGCATCATAATATCCTACTAAGCTGTATTCATTGGATTTTCTATAAAACAAACCCAGATTAGTAGTACCTTTCAGATACTTGAAAATTCGCTTAACTGCTGTTAAGTGAGATTCTCTAGGATTTGATTGGAATCTAGCATATAAACAAATGCTGAATAAAATATAAGGCCTTGAAGTCGTCAGATAAAGGAGAGAACCAATCATACCTCTGTAGATATTTTGTTCTACCTTTTTAATTACCTCTTCCTTTTCCATAATGCACATGGGATGCATTGGAGTCTTTGAGGGCCTACATTCTGAGAGGTCAAATTTCTTCAGAAGTTCTCTGACGTATTTGCTCTGGTGAATGTAAGTTCCTTCTGGAGTCTGGTTGATCTGAATGCCCAGAAAGAATTTAAGTTCCCCCATTAAGCTCATCTCAAACTCTGCCTGCATGCACTTAGCGAATTCTCTTCCCAGAGAAGGTTTAGTAGATCCAAAGATAATGTCATCTACGTAAATTTGACAAACTAAAATGTCATTCTTAAATGTCTTACAGAACAAGGTTGTGTCCACTTTCCCTCTGGTGAATTCCTTTTCTAACAAAAAGATACTTAGCCTTTCATACCAAGCTCTGAGAGCTTGTTTCAAACCATAGAGTGACTTCTTTAGTTTGAAAACATATTTTGGGTGTTCGGAATTTTCAAACCAAGGGGGTTGGTGCACATATACCTCTTCATCAATGTAACCACTTAAGAATTCACTTTTGATATCCATCTTATACAGAGTGATGCCATTATTTACAACAAAAGAGATTAAGAGTCTGATAGATTCTAACCTGGTGACTGGAGCAAAGGTTTCTGTATAGTCCATCCCCTCTTGCTGACTATAACCTTGTGCCACCAGTCGTGCCTTGTTTATGATGACTTCATATTTCTCATTCACTTTGTTTCTGAACACCCACTTTATTCCAATGACGTTGAATCATTTTGGTTTGGGAACCAGATCCCATACATCATTTCTGGTGAATTGGTTTAACTCCTCCTGCATTGCCAGAATCCAGTCATTGTCCTGAAGGGCTTTATCAATTTTTATTGGTTCAATCAAAGATACCAATCCTATGAGGGATTCTTCAGAGTTTCTAAATGTTGATCTTGTTCTGATTGGATCATCATTCTTTCCCAGAATCGTATCTTCTGGGTGAGCTATGCTACTTCTGGATAACTTCTTCTGGAGTTGATCAACAGAAGGTTTTGGAATGCTTGTGACATTTCCTTCCAATGTTGTTGGAGTGTCTCTGTTGGGAACTTCTGATGAGTTGTCTTCAGTACCTGTGAATTCAACTTCTATATCTGCAAAAGATTCATTCTGCTTTGACTTTTGAGGGTCAAGCTTATCATCAAATCCAACACTGATTGACTCTTCAACAATCTGTGTTTCTGTATTGTATACTCTTTACCCTCTTGAGCGTTCAGAGTATCCTAACATAATACACTTCCGTACTTTAGAGTCAAACTTGTTCAGATGATCTTTAGTATTCAGAATAAAACATGTACATCCAAAAGGATAGAAATAGGAAATGTTGGGCTTTTTGTTCTTCCACAATTCATATGGAGTCTTTTCCAGAATAGGTCTTATAGAGATTCTATTTTGAATATAACATGCTTTGTTAATTGCTCCTGCCCAGAAGATATTAGCAATGTTAGTCTCATTGATCATGGTTCTGGCCATTTCTTGTAATGTTCTGTTCTTTCGTTCTACAACTCCATTTTGTTGGGGAGTTCTAGGATAAGAGAAATCATGCGAAATGCCTTTTTCATTAAAAAAAATTCAAATTTTTTATTTTAAAATTCTCCACCATGATCACTTCTGACTTTGACAATTCTAAGATCCTTTTCATTCTGAACTTGGTTACAGAAAGCACCGAACACAGAATGTGACTCGTCCTTGTGTCTTAAGAACTTTACCCGTGTCCATCTGTTATAGTCGTCTATGATCACTAACCCATGCTTCTTGCCACTAACAGACGCAATTTTCAATGGTCCAAATAAATCTATGTGTAGAAGTTCTAATGGCCTAGAGGTGGAAACAACATTTTTAGCTTTAAAAGCAAGTTTTGTAAATTTGCCTTTCTGACATGCTTCACACAGAGCATCTGAGCTGAACCTCAGATTAGGAAGTCCTCTGACCAGATTGAGTTTGTTAATATGAGATATTCTTCTCATACTAACATGCCCCAATCTTCTATTCCAAACCCATTGCTCGTTGTTAACAGAAAGAAGGCATTTTACATTCTAACTTTTTAGTTCAGAAAGTTTTATCTTATAAATGTTTTTTTTCCTCTTTCCATTAAACATGATAGTTCCATCTTTCTGACTAACAACTTTGCATGAATTTTGATTAAAGATTATATCATAACCTTTATCACTTAATTGACTTATGGATAACATGTTATGCATCAATCCATCAACTAATAGCACATTATTAATAGAAGGAAGATTACCATTACCTATTATTCCAGAGCCAATGATCTTCCCTCTTTGGTTGCCTCCAAAGCCCACGTAGCCTCCAGGTTTAAGTTCCAGGATTTGGAACATATGCTTTCTTCCCATCATGTGTCGAGAGCATCCAGAGTCCAGGTACCATGACTGGTGTTTTAGCCTTGCTACTAAATATATCTGCTACATATATAATCTTGTCCTTAGGTACCCATATCTTTTTGGGTCCTGGTTTGTTAGTTTTACCAAAATTCTGTTTAAATTTTGGTTTGACAGAATAATCATTGCTAGTGTATTTTAGATCATGTGTGTGCCCATATGTGAAGTGTGATTTTAGAGGCGTGCATTTTATTACTAGGTCCATGACTTTCTTATGTGGAGATACCTTACCTTGGTATCCTATTCCTTTTCTTCCATTTCTGCTAACTCCATAGATCATTGAAGCCATCTTGCTTCTATCTATGTTTTTAGCCAGAAACTTCTGAAAGTTGTGATCATATTCTTTTATGATTTTATCAGCACTACTGGGAGTCTCTGAGATTATTTCTTTCTAAGAGTTTTGTAAATCAATTTCTAGTTTTGAAATCTTTTCCTTTAGCTCGGAATTTTCTAATCTAAGACTCACAGTTTCATCAGAGTCAGAGACAAGATCCCTTTTCAGGTTCTTGAATTTGACTCTGATGTGCTGATAACTTTCCAGAATCTCATCCAGGCTTTCTGCTAGTTCAGCTTTAGTGAAATTAACAGTAAAATCAGGAATACCTCTTCTGTGTCTGATTCTGAGTCTGACTAAGATGCTTCGTTGTCTTCTGTCACATTAGCCATAAGAGCAATGTTAGATCTTTCATCATCTGATTCTGAGTATGCGTCAGAAGTATCTGAATTATCCCATGTTGCCATGAGACTTTTCTTCTTCTCCTTGAAGAACTTCTTTTTGGGCTTCTCCTTCTGAAGCCTTGGACAATCACTTTTGTAGTGCACCTGTTCATTGCACTCATAGCAGATGATGTCTCTGTTATTTGACTTCCTGTGACCAGATGAAGCTTCAGATCTTTTGTGTCCAGAGGAGGGCTCATACTTTCTGTATCTAGAGGAGGATTCATTCTGATTCCCTGACCTTCTAGAATTCTTGAATTTTCTTTGCCTCTGCTTCAACAGCTGATTGATCCTTCTAGAGAGAAGAGACAATTCGTCTTCTTCTGATGAGGACCCATCAGAGGTTTCTTCCATAGCCTGCAAAACCTTAGAATCAAGTTTTTTGTTAGATTTTAATGCTAAATGCTTACCTTTCTTCTAAGGATCGTCATCTTCTAGCTCTATCTCATGGCTTCTGAGAGAGCTAACAAGTTCCTCCAGAGATATCTTGTTGAGATCTTTAGCCAGCTTAAGAGCAGTGACCATTGGCCTCCATTGCTTTGGTAGACTTCTGATGATCTTCTTTACTTGATCATCAGTAGAATACCCTTTGTCAAGAACTCTTAGCCCAACAACAAGAATCTGAAATCTTGAGAACATCGCTTCTATGGATTCACTGTCTTCCATCTTGAAAGCTTTGTATTTTTGAATGAGCGCAAGGGCCTTGGTTTCTTTAACTTGTATGTTTCCTTCATGCGTCATTCTCAGAGAGTCAAACATGTTTTTGGCTGTCTCTCTGTTTGAGATCTTCTCATACTCTGAGTATGAGATAGCACTGAGAAGTATTGTTCTGGCCTTATGATGGTTTCTGAAATCACGCTTTTGCTTGTCAGACATTATTTTTTTATCTATCTTCTGGCCACTTTCATCCACTGGATGTATGTATCCATCAATTACCATGTCCCATAGATCAGCATCATGAGCCAGAAAGAAGCTCTCAATTCTGTCTTTCCAGTAGTCAAAATTTTCTCCATCAAAGACTGAAGGTTTGCCGCTGATTCTGTCCTTGTCATCATGATAGTGATTACTGATGTTTTGGCTTGGTTACACCATAGTGTTTTCTTAAAGATTGGATCTTTAACTGACACGATTAAGTGTATGAGCTCAGAACCAGGCGCTCTGATGCCAATTGAAGAAGTGAAAAACACAAGAAGAGGGGGGGGGGGGGGGGGGGGTTGAATTGAAACTTAAAAATCAAATGCAATAGACTCGAGATTTTTTATCCTGGTTCGCTTAATCTCAAACTACTCCAGTCCACCCGCCAAGGTGATTTCGCCTCTCTCCAACGAGGACTTAATCCACTAATCAAACAGATTAAAAATATACTTTGATAACTACCAAAGTATTCTTGAGTATGACCACAACCCGATTTATCTCAAGGAACAATATCTTAATTAAAGAACAATTAACTGTGTACTATTTGTTTTTCGTTACAAAAAATGTATCACTACTGTGATGTATTACACAATTTGAGTATATAAATGAATATGAATATTTGCAGCTTTTGAGATGTATATGCAGTCGTTGGTTTAAATCATAAATGATTTACCCTTTGATCTTGTTTATATAGGCGTGGAAATCTAGCCAAATTGAAGCGTGATAATGGATACTTAATGCACTTTCCATACTGAGAAGATTCTTGTCTGAATGAAGCCGTTGCAAATGATATTGTCTTAATGGAAACATAACGCTTCAGAACTTGGGAATTTTGCATGCTGCTTTACTTCAGAACTTTGATAACTCAGAGATATGAGAATCTGTTGGTGCGTTAAACTTCTGTTTAGAATCAGAATATCTTTTACTTTAGTGCAGATTATGATCATCATTCTTCAGAACATTCTGATTGCTCAGCTTGGAAGCTGTTGTGGCTTAACTTCTGATGCCGTTTTAGTCAGACCTTCTGTACAACATACAACACAAATTTAGAGTGCACATTTGTTCTTTGTGTTTGTTATCATCAAAACTCTTATAAAGATTGTAGAATCAAACTATGTTCTAACATATTGTTGGTTGATAATAATGTTGACGAAGAGCATGATGAAGAGTTTGGATCCGAGGACAATATCACATTAGATGATGAGAATGATATGGATGATGAGCATGCAAATTTAGAATAATGAAATATTTATTGAATGTGTTAATGAATATTTATTGAATGTGTTAATGAATATGTATTGATGAGTATAAAGAATCATCTATTGAATATGTTAATGAATATGTATTGAAGAGAATATATTAATTGTGTATTCTATATAAATAGGTAAAATGCCACCTCGAATTGATAATAGTAAGGAAAGTGGTAAAAAAAGTCCCAACGCCCGAGGTTAGTAACATGTGAGGCACCTCAGTCGGCCACGTGTCCTCCTCCGCAGAGTCAGGTCGATCCTATGTCCATGGTTAGTACTCAGCCTTTTGTGCCATTACTCTTCTCCATAATATAACATTCTCATCTCGGACTTCTTCTTTTACAAGCCCGTATATGGTACCATCTTTTGTTAGGACACCTGGTTTTCTTTTCCCGCAGACCCAGATGCCCTCATCCTTCCAGCATATTGGAGGATCCAATTTTCCACATCCCGCACAGATGCCCTCATCCTTTCATCATATTGGAGGATCTAGCACCCCACATCCCATACATGTGCCCTTATCTTCCAGCAGACTGGAGGATCCAACATCCCACACAGATTCCCTTATCCTTTCAACAGACTGGAGGATCCAACACCCTATATCCCACACAGACTGGAGGATCCTGAACCCCACATCCCACACAGACTAGAGGATCCCGCACCCCACGTCCCACACATGTACCTGCACGTGAGGATGATCATGCGCAGCCGGATGATGATGATGATGATGATGATCATGTGGATGGGGATGATGATGTTTTGGATGGAAATGATCTTCGAGGGAATGATGATCCGAGTGAGATTCATGTCATTGACGGGAGATTTTGGAGTTGGCCCGAAGGAAATTCGTAAGTTTCTTATTTATAAATTTTTTATTTAAGATAATGCATTTTCATTTTTAATATAAATTTATATTTAATACAACTAATTCAAATTATTATTGTTTAGTTTCTCACCGAGTCGGACTGCTGCCAAGGTTATAAATTATATAATTCAGCAGATGTATAAATAATTTTGGAAGACCTTCAAAGATGTCAAAAATAAAGAAGCTTGGTTTAACAAATTTAAGGTATAATTAATTTATTTTTTAGTTATTATCATTTAAATGACTATTTCATTATAATTATCTAACTATTTATTTTAATATCATACAATATTGCAGAAAAAATGTGTGTGGGACCCATTGAACGAGAAGATGATAAAAAAAAATTATGGTAGAACCTCAAGATGTTTTTCTGACATAATGCGTCGTGTTAGAGAGTATTGGGAACTTCAGGGTATCCGTCTCAATTAGATAGGGAAAGAGGTTTTTGAGGAACTTCTTAAATATTGGGAGTCACCGGAATTTCGGGCTAAATCTGAAAATTTTAAGAAGATGAGGGCATCTGAAAAAGGGGGTTGCGTTAATGCAGTTGGAAGTATAAGTACCGTAGAGCATGTTCGACGCATGATAAATATTACAACTTTTTAAAGTTATATTTTGATTCATATTTTATTAATTAATGTTAATTTTTTATTATTATTTAGACCAAGAATTTAGGGAGACCTCCATTGATGATTGAGTTGGTTAAAAAGACTCGGACAAAGAAAACCGGAGATTTTGTTGACGAACGCACTCTAAAAGCTTTCGTAAGTTATTTAATTTACGTTGTTGTTTATATTTTTTTTATTTAATGACAATTTTGTGTCGTGATTTTCACGTGGCAACTGAGAAACTGTGACAGGAAAATCACGTGGCAATTGAGAAGTCGTGGCGTGAAAATCACGTGGCAATTTTTTAAATTTAATTTAATTTAATTTACTTTAATGTAATTTAATTTATTAAATATTTAACTTAATTTTTTTATTTTTTATTGAATGTATAGGAGGATTATCATACATTGCTCGCAAATTTTCTGAGTCATAATCCTCAATATACTCTGGGAGAGGAGAGCCGCTTCATCCAGATGTGGACTTTTATATTTGGGATCAAGTCATTGGCGGAAAAGGCCCTAACGGTTGTTTTTTTGGTGGTGGAAATTTGGCGGGCACCTTGAGAAGTGGGAATAGAACTCTATTTCAAAGAGTTAGAGATGGGGAAGGGGGGTCACGTCAACCAAATTTGACACCAGAGCAACTCGAAATCGTAAGACAATTGGCGTTAAATGAGGCAAGACGCGAGTCAGCGTAACGTGAGGCGACAATGAAAGCCCAAATGGAGGCAATGAGGCAAGAGCAACAACGACAAATGGAGGCCATGGCGAAGAGGCAAGCTGATATGGAGCAACAAATGAGACAATTTATGCAAGGGTTTGGTGGAAATCCAAATTTTCGCGGTCAAGAGCCGGAGGATGACGGAAGCGAAGATGATTTTGACATTGATAATTATGACCCGTAAACTTTAATTTTTTTTATGTTACTTTCAAATTTAAATTTGTATACCATACTGTGATCGGTGGGTCTGGAACTGACTGTTTTAAAGCTGGTTCGCGAAATGTCGCGGAAGCAAGAGTCGCCACCGTCTTTTATTTTCTCCAATAGGAAAGGACAAAAGCACAGAAAAATTCCTTAAAGAGATTGCTCTCGGTTCGGGTCGCCCTCGTTCCGTATATGAGTTCTTTCGAATTTCTCGTATCGTTTTTCGTGGATTAGCATCTCGAGGTCCTTTGATGGGCATAAAGAAATCGTCTTGGTAGCAACCGCCAAACCCATAAAACAAGGGTTAGCTCCGCAGCTGGTCCACAAGCAAGGCTTGGTAAGTAGGTCCATTACCGGCCGGCTCCGGACCGAAAAGACCTAACGGAGTAATCCCTTATCTCGGATCGGAGGTGCTAACGGGGCAGGAATCAAAGTGGGGGACCTATCTACCGCCTGTGTCTATCTCCTGTCAAGTATGCTCCCCAGACATAGACTACGTACAGGGTAGTACTCTTGGATATAATATCACCGCGTGAACGTGAACATAACATTAAGTTACGAATGTCACTCCCGAGGGATCGACCACTATTCTAAAGAAAGTAAGGCGGAGAACTGTTGTTCATTGGAGCGCCGGAGTGCGGGGGTTGTTCCCATCATTGAAGTCAGAGTGTGGGACTGAGCCTTCCGAATGATAAATAAAAAAAAAGTGCTTAGTTTCGTTGGAAAAACCAACGCAAATATCATATTGACTTTCTCTCGCCCAACTTCTAAGGATAGATAGAAAAGGTTGGAGAGAGTTACTTTATGAAATTGTCTCCTTTCTAAAGCTGCGCAAGGCGGCCCCACCCCTCTTTTCCCCCCTTTAATGAAAGACCCTCGCCCCAAAAAAATGGGATTAATTAAAAAAAAAGCTTTTTGATTGATTCAGGGCGCAGCGAAACCAATTTATTTCAAGGCAAAAGGGGGACTTACTTACTTTACTTTTCCTGACATCCTATTCAAATCAAATTTAGCTATGTTAATCGAACAGGAAAAGTTTTAAGATGATATGGACCCTGGACGAGAACCTCCAATTGCTTAGGGGTCGCACTCTGTCCCGCTTGGTGGACGAAATCTTCTCTCCTTTTAGAATGATTTCTCCCACACACCTTTGCCCTCTTTCACCGAAGAGGAAAGAAAAATCTTCCAAGCGGACAGAGACCTAAATTTCCATTAGATTCATTCCTAAGCTTGCTTTGTTGCAGTAAGATGATCAGTCCGAGAGTGCTGGGGAGAAGAGAAAGCGGTAAAAACCCCTCAGATTCGGTCACCGAGCAGTCGTCCGACTCTTAAGTAACCCAGGATGACCCCTTCGACGCTCGCTTCTTTCGCTGTATACCCCCTCCATCCTTCGGAGGTGGAAGAAAGAAAAGGTACTATAAAAAATGTTGTATTTATTCTTTTTAAGTAGGGCCCCAGAACGAAAAAAAGGTGGGGGAACCTGAGTTGTCACGATAGGAAAGAGCAAAAAATGACTATAAGGAACCAACGATTATCTCTTCTAAAACAACCTATATCCTCCACACTTAATCAACATTTGATAGATTATCCAACCCCGAGCAATCTTAGTTATTGGTGGGGCTTCGGTTCGTTAGCTGGTATTTGTTTAGTAATTCAGATAGTGACTGGCGTTTTTTTAGCTATGCATTACACACCTCATGTGGATCTAGCTTTCAACAGCGTAGAACACGTTATGAGAGATGTTGAAGGGGGCTGGTTGCTCCGTTATATGCATGCTAATGGGGCAAGTATGTTTCTCATTGTGGTTCACCTTCATATTTTTCGTGGTCTATATCATGCGAGTTATAGCAGTCCTAGGGAATTTGTTCGGTGTCTCGGAGTTGTAATCTTCCTATTAATGATTGTGACAGCTTTTACAGGATACGTACCACCTTGGGGTCAGATGAGCTTTTGGGGAGCTACAGTAATTACAAGCTTAGCTAGCGCCATACCTGTAGTAGGAGATACCATAGTTACTTGGCTTTGGGGTGGTTTCTCCGTGGACAATGCCACCTTAAATCGTTTTTTTAGTCTTCATCATTTACTCCCCTTTATTTTAGTAGGCGCCAGTCTTCTTCATCTGGCCGCATTGCATCAATATGGATCAAATAATCCATTGGGTGTACATTCAGAGATGGATCAAATTTCTTTTTACCCTTATTTTTATGTAAAGGATCTAGTAGGTTGGGTAGCTTTTGCTATCTTTTTTTCCATTTGGATTTTTTATGCTCCTAATGTTTTGGGGCATCCCGACAATTATATACCTGCTAATCCGATGCCCACCCCGCCTCATATTGTGCCGGAATGGTATTTCCTACCGATCCATGCCATTCTTCGTAGTATACCTGACAAATCGGGAGGTGTAGCCGCAATAGCACCTGTTTTTATATGTCTGTTGGCTTTACCTTTTTTTAAAAGTATGTACGTGCGTAGTTCAAGTTTTCGCCCTATTCACCAAGGAATATTTTGGTTGCTTTTGGCGGATCGCTTACTACTAGGTTGGATCGGATGTCAACCTGTGGAGGCACCATTTGTTACTATTGGACAAATTCCTCCTTTTGTGTTCTTCTTGTTCTTTGCCATAACGCCCATTCCGGGACGAGTTGGAAGAGGAATTCCTAATTCTTACACGGATGAGACTGATCAGTGAAAAATTCTGACACCAATCATTTACGTATTACACCAAGAATTAATTGACAAGCGCATTAGTTTTATAGTTGGCTATGTTGATATAGCTTAGATAGGGAAAAGATATTACTAGGGTAGGGCTTAACTTTGAAATCCGGGGGCTTTGTTCCCGAAACTCCCTTCCTCCTCCCCGTCCTTTGAAAGCTAGAACATTCGCATAGAGGAGTATCCTTATCACGCATGCTTTTCCACTGATGACAAAATGACCTTCTATCCTCTTCTAGGGATTCCTACCCCTATATGGAGAGGGTCAATTATTATTTGAGTATTATGCATGAATATGCTTCTGCGCCGGGAATATCTCATAGCGGGAAGGCCTAGAGATCATAAAGAGATGGGAATGAAGGCATTCCAGCCCAACATACTCCGGTGAATGGGTCGAGAGAGATAGAGAGGGGAGTGGGATACAGGAAGTATAGTGAAGAGTTGAGTGGCTATCCAACCATCCAATCGGCTATGGAGGGTGGTTTCAGCAAGCGGGTAAACCGATGATGACTAGTCAAAACGTAGGCCGATCGTCGCTCATCCCTCGTGTTCTCTCCCGTGAAGTGATTAATCCCTAAAATGGGCATGCAATCCCTATGGAAAAGCCAGTATTCCAATTGGAGTCAATTTCCACCCTCTGATGATCCATTCCGCCCTTCCGTATAGCCATAAAGGTATGGAATCTTATGGATGACTTGAAGTAGTTCTTCCACCCCCTCCTCTTTCACCTATCCCTTAACTCCCCAGGGGATTCCGTACAGCTATACAATCACGGTTAATCGCTCGGAGGGAGGGAATAGAAGCAAGCATATTCCGTTCAGTCGGTAATGAATCAATACGCAGGGAAACTTTCTTCCATGGGAATGGCAAGTCTCGGACAGGCTCATATTGGTTGGGTATGCTCTTTCCATAGGCGACTTTCCAGAAGGTCTTCAAGGTGGATATGCTCTTCTTCGATGGTCTTTCTGAGAAGAAGATTCATAATTAACTACAATTTTTGACGTCAGCTGTCCTCAAAAAGATATTTATAGCGAGCAGCACTACTAAAAATGACCGGGGGCTTCAACCAGATTTCGCCCTATGCATCGGGAATTGGATCAAGATCAACTGCTTTTTAATTAAGCTTTTGGATTTGGCTCTCGAATTTACTATTGAAAAGGAAGGGATGTTGGGCGAGGTGATGGCTCTCTTTCAAGATATGCATCTCGAACCAGGTCTCCAACCGGCACTGAAATTGGCCCTGCACTGGGGGTGCCCCTCCCCGGTCTCAAGAACTCGAGCGGTCTTAACTTAATAGGTACTGGTAGCCGATTCGTATTGTATAGCTGCTGGGAAGCATCAAGATCGATCAATGTCCTGATTGCAAGGCATTAAGATGTCAATGCCTAGTAGTTAATGTGTTCCCGGTGGGTCTATCGTCAGTGTTCTAGTGCAAATAATATATCTATGTTTTTCAAAGCACGTCAAGACCAAAACAAAGCGAACGGACGGCAGGTTACTTTGATCTCACGCGGGCCTATACTTCGGCAACTAAGAAGGGGGCTGGGCAATAAGGAGGCTCCTAGCTAAACTTGTCTCGTTCGCGAATGAACCCAACGTCAGGAAATTAAAGAGGCCGCCCTAAGCACCATGCCTGTTTTGATCCTTGTTCCCCTTCTCGCCTCGCCCTATCCGACTGGACACCACATCTCGTCTTCAACTCATTCCGACACTGTGAGATCCTATGGTCACGCCTTAGTCCGAAGGGCTAAACGGGCTTTTGGGCTTTATAAAGAAATGTGACTCTCCACCTATTTCATTGTGTGCTTACCCCCCTTCTGCGCTAAAAAAAAAGATAGTAGATAACGTAAGACTTTGCTTGGCTTGCTCCGAGCCATCTTGTTAAGGAAGGGCGGCTAGGGTGGGAAATGAAGAATCATGGAATTCAAAATAAGGAGATGAGAAGGAAGACTCTTAGTTGTTGAATGCGAGCCACTACATAGGTGGAATTTTATAAGCTCCTTTAGGCCCGGCTAGCCCGTAGAGTCTTAGGCTTTTTGCCACTTTCCATGACGCAAGGTCGGGGTCGTTACGAATAGGACACATATACACCAAACCTTTTAAGGATGAGGTTCCAGTTTGCCATTCCTATTATTTATAGGCTTCCAGTCTCCTCATAAGTCCGCTCTTCTATCTTCGCAGAATTCACCCGGCTCTCTGACTCACCTTCGCGTCTAGGGCATGATGTCTTTAATTTAAGATGATTCAATTGGTCAATCGTCTTGTTATTCTTCCGGGCCTCTCTACGGGATTGGAAGAAGGAGTTTTCACCCAAATGAGTTAGAGTTCCTCCGAACCGTGTCATTCTCGAAGTATGGCACAACACTCTGTCGAAAACACGAGGCGGGAGTGCGTCGAAGCATGAATTGACCTAGCGACGTTAACCTTGGGTGAGGTGCAGTGCACTAGCGAGCGACTTCCTTCCCCAAAACAAAAAAAAGAATGCCGCTATCATTATCATGCGCGAAGCTAAGCTTGATAGGAGCCCGAGCTAAGAGAATAGAGCAAACTCGACGTCACAAAACCAGGGATAGATCGCTCAAGGGAGCAACTCGAGATAGATGCAAGATTCTTTCTCCTGCCCTTCACTTAGAAAGAAAAGTAAATTTTTCAGCACGCACTAATTCCTAAGTTTTGTCGGTCGAATAGCCTTCTTGTGTGACCTTCCACGGGGTGGCAAGCTTTAGAGAATAGGGGCGAGGTCCCCATACTACATAAGGCCGTAAGCAGTGGCTCGACGGAGATGGTTCGAATCAAGCGAAACCAAAGGCATTCGTTGGCACCCGAGATGCTAAGGATCGAAGACTAACTTTTTGGATATGGAATAGTACTTTCTGTTTGTGCCCCTTTTTACGACCAAGTCACAATGGCTAGTATCTATCTGGGGATGCGCTGCTGTGGTGACGGACGCGATATGAGGACATGCTGGAGGGCCGTTGCGAGATCAACGCCTGGCTGGGATGGGAGGAACTAAATAGGGAGCTCAAGGAAAGGAGCAGTTCCTGCCTGGGAACGTTGTATGGCTCGCACGAGAGTCCCTGATGCGGGCCGGCACTGTTCGATAAAATCAAAGCAGACCATGGGGGACTGACCCGAGCTATAGACAAAGAAGGACTTTGATAGATAGAATAAGGCACTAAGACATCAAAAAGAGGGCTACTTCACTATGAATGGTAACATATGAATTGAAACTAATGCGACGGGTGTCAATTACCAAAAACGACTCGACCACTAACTCAGTCCCGCGGGACATTTCTAACACAAGGCCGAAGATGGATGCGAAGAATATTTTACTCTCGAACCATCACACGGATTCCAACCCAACAGCCCATGATATAGTAAGAACGGAATGGAAAGGGAAAAAAACGATTCTATATGCAGACGTGAAAGCTCTATCGATAGAAGCATTCATTCTAGCCTATCTTTTTTTTTTTAGAGAGGAACGATTCCCTCGTCTGAGAACCGCCATTCACGCACTATTCCTCCCCACTAAAAAGAGCTATTTATAATCTCGATAACCTAAAAAAAATGCAGAAGTGAGCGTACCCCAAAGCTATCCTCTCTTCCCCTTTTTTAGCTTTAGCCAACCCCATTTTTTTTCACCTTGAATTGGTCAAAGCCAAAAATATGATAAATAGAAGGAAGAGAGATCAGAAAGATAGGCGGACGACTTTACTATAGTATAGGTCGGATGTTTCCGTGAGCAGTAAGCAGCAGATCTCCCCTTATTTATTTCATTTTTTAAAGCTGGTGGCCGCCTGTGAATTCTTTCAAGGCTAGGGGCGGCCTGATTCGCCATTGTTGTTTACTCTGATCCGGTCGAGGTGGTTTTCGTTTACCAGCGCGTAGGCGGTCTAAGTTCCTATGACCGAGTCTTTCTGGCCCCTGTGAACATATTTTCTTAATGTATTAAAGAGGGCCTCTCTAACCGGTGAAAAGTGGTGGGTGTCCACTAACGGCCATTCCTGGCTCGGCTCCGATAACGCAATTCCGGAAGGAGTCGGTAGTTGGGCACTGGATCCCTTCGGACCTGGAGAACGCGTGACGCTGGGTCGGGGTTTGGTGAACCAACTGGTCGCTCCTCTAGTTGAAGTCTCGGGCCCCTTTTTCTTTCGTTGCCTAGGTTACACCTTCGGAATACCCCAGAAGGTAATTTATCTCTATTTCCCTCAATCTTCACTTTACGCCACGCCGACTCTCCTTTCGTCATAAGGCGTGGAATTAGACCAAGGGGAATCTCCATAGGA